>JASVER010000023.1:10928348-11005802 GCA_030449065.1 Oceanodroma leucorhoa | reverse complement strand
TGGAGTAAGTGGGTCGCACTGATCACACAACGGGCTCGAGTAGGAAACCCCAGTCGCCCAGGAATCTTGGAAGTGATCATGAACTGGCCAGAAGGCAAAGACTTTGGAATGTCCCCAGAGGAGGAGGTGAAGCATGCTGAAGAGGCCCCACTGTATAATAAACTATGGGAAAATGAGAAGCAATTTGCCCTGTTCACTGATGGGTCCTGCCGCCTTGTAGGAAAACATCGGAGGTGGAAGGCTGCTGTATGGAGTCCTATCAGGCAAGTTGCAGAAACTGATGAAGGAGAAGGTGAATCGAGTCAGTTTGCAGAGGTGAAGGCCATCCARCTGGCCTTGGATATTGCTGAGCGAGAAAAATGGCCAGTACTTTATCTGTATACTGACTCATGGATGGTGGCAAATGCTCTGTGGGGATGGCTGCAGCAATGGAAGCAGAACAACTGGCAGCGYAGAGGTAAACCCATCTGGGCCGCTGAAGTGTGGCAAGATATCGCTGCCCGGGTAGAGCACCTGGTTGTAAAAGTACGTCACGTGGATGCTCACGTACCCAGGAGTTGGGCCACTGAAGAACATCAAAACAACCAGCAGGTGGATCGAACCGCCAAGATTGAAGTGGCTCAGGTGGATCTGGACTGGCAGCACAAGGGTGAATTATTTCTAGCTTGGTGGGCCCATGACACCTCAGGCCATCAAGGAAGAGACGCCACATATAGATGGGCTCGTGATCGAGGGGTGGACTTGACCATGGACACTATTGCACAGGTTGTCCATGAATGCGAAACACGCGCTGCCATCAAGCAAGCTAAGCGGGTAAAGCCTCTTTGGTATGGAGGGCGGTGGTTGAAGTATAAGTATGGGGAGGCCTGGCAGATTGACTACATCACACTCCCACAGACCCGCCAAGGCAAGCGCCATGTGCTCACCATGGTGGAAGTAACCACCGGGTGGCTGGAAACATATCCTGTGCCCTATGCCACTGCCCGGAACACCATCCTGGGCCTTGAAAAGCAAGTCCTATGGCGACATGGCACCCCAGAGAGAATTGACTCAGACAACGGGACTCACTTCCGAAAGACCGTCATAGACACCTGGGCCAGAGAGCATGGCATTGAGTGGGTATATCACATCCCCTATCATGCACCAGCCTCCGGGAAAACCGAGCGATATAATGGACTGCTAAAGACCACACTGAGAGCACTGGGTGGTGGGACATTCAAACATTGGGACACACATTTAGCAAAGGCCACTTGGTTAGTCAACACCAGGGGATCTGTCACTCGAGCTGTCCCTGCCCAATCAAAACCCTCACATACTGTAGGGGGGGATAAAGTCCCTGTAGTGCACGTAAGGAATATGCTGGGGAAGACAGTCTGGGTTACTCCCGCCTCGGGCAAAGGCAAACCCATTCGTGGGATTGCTTTTGCTCAAGGACCTGGGTGCACTTGGTGGGTAATGCGAAAGGATGGGCAAGTCCGATACGTACCTCAAGGGGATTTGGTTTTGGGTGAAAACAGCCACTGAAMTGAGGTGTATAATGCTAATTGCTATATAATGCTGTATGTCACATCAATGGTATTGCAGTAAGAATCATCCAGGTTAAAGAAGAATGAACTCTGATGAAACCGAGCAAAGCGCCATGATGATGGAAGCGGACGAGCACAGTGATAATGGAACCGGAACTGGCTTCAAGATGCAACAATCCAGCACCACACACCATCTTTCCTGCCCTGAGAAACTGATATGACAGATGGAGCCCAAAGTCATGGACTAAATGAACTCAATGGACATTTTAGAGGGATGGTCCATGGACTAAGGGAATGATATCTGTGTGTGTGTGTGTATATATATATATATATRTATATATATCAAAGGACAGGAAAAGTGGTGATGATTAATTGGGATGTATCAGAAAATACATCTGGGCATGTACATACATCTGTGAGACCTGGGCATGACGTAGATGGTATAGAATAAGGGGTGGATATTGTCCTGGTTCCGGCTGGGACAGAGTTAACTCTCTTCCCTGTAGCTGGAGGGGGTGCTGTGTTTTGGGTTTGGTAATGAAAGGAATGTTGATGGCCCATTGATGCTTTGGTTGTTGCTGGGTGGTGCTTGCACCAACAGCCTCCCCCGCCCTTTTAGGTGCAGGGGGACCTGGGGGGGAGCATAGCTGGGGTGGTTGACCCAGCTGGACAATGGGGTATTCTATACCATGTGACATCATGCCCAGCTTAAAAAAAAACGGGGGGGGMRGTTCCTTCGGGGGGGAAGCGCAAGGTTCGGACGGTTCGGGCAGTTTTTGGTCCGGAACACGTGGGGGTGAGCAGKTGCATTGTGTATCGCCTGTTTTGTATATTCTGTTATTGTCGTTATCGCTGTTATTATCACTGTTCTACTTCATTTTATTTCCATTATTAAACTGTTTTTACTTCAACCCACGGGTTTTCCTCCGTGTGCCCTCCCGATCCTCTCCCCCATCCTACCGGAGTGGGGGGGTGAGCGAGCGGCTGCGTGGTGTTTGGTTGCTGGCTGGGGCTAAACCACGACACCCTCCAATTGGGCTGCATACACATATCCAACATATAAGTATAATGTCAGCAGACTGAATGGACTTTAGATCCCATTTCAAATGAAAAACCTTAAAGATAGCAGAAACTTTCTCATAACTGAAACATTCAGTGCATCAAAAATATCTTTAATGAAAAAATGAACATTTTGTTCATGTTCTGTAGGAGAAAAACTACTGATAGATAGCCGGAGTGTTTAAATTTTCAATTAAAACTATTTGTCTGTACTTCACAGCATCAGCAAGATTTGGAATTCTATTTGATGTTAAGCAAATACAACTTTCTGAGAAAAATATTACTCCAGTAGAAAAATGAGAAATGTAGTTTGTCAATACACAAAAGAAAAAAGGTCTTCAAAGAGACCAGGACAGTATGTACTGCAACACATTTTTCTTTTAAATCAACACATAATATTATAGCTATTTTAACAACAGGAAGCACTTCTTAGTTTTTTCAAAATATCAAACTATATATGATACTGCATGAAGTTTCATAAATGGCATAACATGTCTTTTTTTTCACATGCATATTGTCAAGGGAAGAAATTGAGTTCTTTTCCTCCAGTCCAAAGTATAATACCTGTATTTTTTTAATTTAAAAAAACTATAAATACCCGTATTTTTTTATTTAAAAAACAGTAAATCTAAAAAAAAATCTACAAAATGTGATTTCCTTGCCCAGTCAAATCCAGCTATTTTTGGTAGCTGCCTTTAAATGCAAAACATTTGCACTTAGTTCATTATATTATCTTACGCTACACTATGTTATGTTATGTTATATGTTAGAAGCTGGTCTTCTACAAAATTCTAAATACATTATTTTTAAAAATAGCAATCTTTAAAAAAATTGAAATTTGGATTATGCTGCCTTATCTCCTACCACCTTACTTCTATAATATTCCACCAGAATGAATATTTGTGAAGACTTTGTTTGAAAATGTTAATTTGTTAAAACTAAGTTTTGGGGTTTTTTTAAGAGAATTCTCTAGTACTTTTAGAAATTTCTGGGTAGAAGGAAACAATATTCTTGAAAACGCAGCTCCTTAATTATGAGAGAAATTATTTGGAAACAGATTGAAAAACAAGGGTTTGGGTTTGTTTGTTTGTTTGTTTTGTTGTTTTTTGTGGGKKTTTTTTTCTGGCTATTATGAGGGACATGGAATACTCATGGTACTCATATCCATACTCAGATCCTTATGCTTTTTCTGTCACTGTCAACGTACTTTCTATCAACCTCCTATTCCACCATTTCAGTATGTATCTGTCTTTTCAGTTCAGTATTTTCAGTTCAGTAGTATTGAATAGCTACTTAGCATATTTAATAAGTGATACAGTCTCTTCTCCATTTCTACAAATCATTCATCCTTTCTTTGTTTGTGTGTGACTCTAGGTCCTAGTTATTAATTAGATCATGCCTTATTCCACCATAAGATTTTGACATTACGGTCATCAATACTTACTCTTTCAAATCCTTCCTGAGAAGAAAAATTATGTTCCACTGGGTTAATGTAGCTTAAAATCTCCATGACAGAGCATCTGTGTGAGACTGAGAGATAAACTCTTCTTGCTCAGCAAATAGCCCTTGGGACCACATTTTGTAATGATGCGAACAACTAGCTAATTGCATGAAGAGCTTTTATTCTCTTCTAGAAGAGAAATAGCTAGCTCTAGGAAAGGAGTTCAATTCTTTGTAAAATCACAAGATACAAAGCTACTCAAGCCAATATAAAAGATCACATTTGAAAAACAGCAGAGTTCGAAATGTAAAAGTGGTGCATACCTAAACATTAAACTCTCTAACAGTCTGAACCAGATTCTAAACATACTAAAAGTTAATTACAAGGCAGGAGTTTAAGGCAAACTGAAAATGGTAGAAGATGAAATATCAATAATTGGAGTTTCCTCAGTATCAACCCAAATATCTTTTGTTTTGCCTGCAATGACTTCTTTGGCATCAAATCAATTCCCTGTCCTCCCCAGTATTACAGAAAATAATTTTCATGGTAAAACCCTTTTTGGGCACCATAAAAATTTAAGGAGCGTAATCTTTCAAATATAAATTGGAACTTGAAATAGAAACAGCAACAAGAGCTTAATTTGGTTCAATAAAATGTCAGCTTAATTCTTTAAATAAAAAAAAGAAATGAGAAAAAGAAAAGAAAACTTATATAAACATGCAAACAACAAACTGCAGTGAGCTACATGAATGTATTGTGACCTATGACAGCCATAACATTAGTCTAGACAGCGGACAATAAACCAACAAATATTTTATTCTCTATAATCTAATAAGAGCAGACCTGCAAATCTCCAAAGAAATGAAATTTCAGTAAATTATTCAGGGAAATTATTCTTTTTTTTTTTTTTTTCCATTTTCTCAGGTAGGTTCAATATAGTCCACCCAGGAAGTCTTTCCTGGAAAATATACAGATTCTGTTAGCTTCCACAAGCTTGGTGAGATGTATTATGTTCTTAGTGTCAATCTTATGACATCTTTCCTTGAGAAATCTAGTCCGTGACAGCACTATGTGGCTTATGAGGATATCAGGAAGTAAATGTAAAGGTATTATAGAGCATTACCAACTGTAAAGGGTGCTATAAAGGTGATTAACTTGAAGCTCAGGACAAGTTAAATTTCCAGCTATCTTTCTACTTTCCTATCCTTCTAATTTGAAAGATATGTTTCAGTCACTCTTTGCAAAAGCAGATTTTGTAGCAGCCCCAGGAGAGAAAAAGTGCTAGAGCTTTTATTACAGTCTGTCCAAGAAATAACAAGGTTAATAATGTTTGATAAGTCTACACAATGTAAAGAGTGAAAGGAACTGATGCATTTTTAAAGGGATTGTCAGTCCCATTTGAGGCAGGCGCAATAGTCACCCAGAGAACTCTGTCAGTAAGCAATGTCATTAATAATGATTCATGGATATGGATATTCACAACAGCTGTGTCCTCACCTTTAAGTACCTCATACAATATTTAGAAAGTACTGGGAGATACTGCAGCAGGGAAGCAACTAAATTGCTAGAAGGCGGTGCTGGTTTAAATTGTTTAATGTTCCTCCTCAAAACTGGTGTACTGATTTTTCAGAGTTAATCYCTCTTCCTCTGTCTCTCTCCAATAAACCTGCAGCAAACAAAATAAGCAACATGCTAATCATCTAGTCAGTGAAATCTTACGAAGTGATGTGTTGGTATCAACACTAATATATATCATCAGCTTATGTATAAGCTGGCTGCTAGCAATCCTCCTTCCTCCATTAATATAGGAAAGAAATATATGGAGCAGTTTCCCAGGAATATCTTGAATTTTAACTTCAGAATCACATTCTTAATGTTCCTTTTTTACTCTGAGCTGTTGTAGTTCAAAAGCATGCATTCATTGTTTTCATGAAATAAGAGATATTTCATSATCAGACTCCAAAAATATCTAACTACAATCTAATTACTCTTGAAAATAGGGGGACAAATGACTACTAATATTTAAGTGGAATTTCTTGTGTTTCCTCTTGTATAGCTCTTCTCATCTTTAAACAATATAAAAAATTAGCTCTGAAATTACCTACTAAAACTGCTTAAATTTTATCAGCATTGCCTAGATTGCAATGTTCAAAAGAACCCAGTAACATTTTTGTAGGAGGGAGTCACCATAAGGTGGCTCCATGCCAGTTCCAGGACCCTTCACATCCTAATTTCTTGAATGACAGCACTTTGGCCCCAGAGCTGACTCATGGATGACCTGCAAGCAGCAGCAAACAGGAAAAATTTATGAGTCCCTAATTTTTGCAGCAATCCAGGACCATCCCCAAGCCAAGGACTGATTCATTTTGCCAGTACAAATCTCAGAAGGCATCCTGGCACACTGCAGCTGCTTCAGGTCATGACCCATAGACACTACACCTTCACAAATTGTGTCCTCCTTCTGTTAGTCCTCAATATAGTAAAGCTGACAAATTTTTGCATTGTTGGTTTTACATTAATGACATTAATGGTGGGCAGCAGCAACAGGGTTCCTGCTATGCAGAAGGATTCTTGCACCCTAACATAGGCGTCCTTCATCAGAGCCAATCCAGAACCAAAAACTGTGTCAGTCTTGCAGTGATGTCAGGAGGGTTTCATTTGTGGATCAGAATAACTACAGAAGTAACCCTGCCTACTATTCTACCTCTAACCCTAGCCTTTAAGAAACTGCCTGCACCAGTAGCTGGAGTACTGGTTCTGTCATTGCTGGCTAACACCAAGGGCAGGATTGCCAAGTGATTCCACTCTCCCTAGCATCTATTTGTGCAAGAGATTGGGATGACAGCACCTAATCAGAGCATGCTGTTTATCAGTTGGTGCCTCATACATGCACGTATCTGATGATGCCACTTAGTCTCTCAATAACTATTATTCATGCCTACTTGAGCACTCACTGTCTTCTCACCTCATTCGTACCCTTTGCCATTTCTGTACAGGCATAAACACATCTTTCAGCCAGTATGAAAACTTTGACACAGAGAAAAAAATTAGAAGTGGCTTTTATTAAGATACAAAACAATCCTCTGGGGAACCCAACCAGCCTACCTCTCACAGGCCAGTCTTCCCACACTGTATTTTGTATATTGAATTCATGGAAAGCTCTAAACTAAGTGGTATAAAGAATACTGGTCTTTAAGGCATTTATTTAATTTTGGTCAATAAAATATTAAAAAGCTCATTGCAACCTGTATTTTATTTTCCTAGTAAATTCAATTCTTTACAGAACATCTATTGAGAAACTAAAATGTAGATCTCAAATACTCGTAAAGATAAACAACGAATTATATTTCTGTTTCACTAAAATTCTACAGAAACCCTGGTATACARCAAGTCTTCTGTGAAGATGGTCCATAGGAGGCCAAATAAAATCTACCTAAAAATGAGACATTGCAATCTCCTATTTTAGGGACACAAACCTTGCCCTGTGCAGCTCAGGTTTCAGCTACTAGCGTTTTCTGAGACAGAAAACCACAAAAGTAACAAAAAAATAGTTCAAATGCCAATTAAAATCTATAACTTTCTCCTTACTAAAATCTTATTCAATATCACAGAAGCATAGAAGCACAGAATGGTTGAGATTGGAAGAGACCTCCAGAGATTGTTAAGTTCAAGACCTCTATTCAAGCAAGGTCAACTACAGTACATTGCTCAGGGTCATGTCCAGTGGGGTTTTGAGTATCTCTAAGGATGGAGACTCCACAGCCTCTCTGAGAAACCTATTCCAGTATTTGGACACCCTCACACTAAAAAAAAAAGAAAAAAAAAGTGGTTTTTTTCCTTATGTTTAAGTGGAATTTCCTGTATTTCAGTTAGTGCCAATTGCCTCTTGTCCTGTCACCAGGCACCATCAAGAAGAGTCTGGTTACTTCTTCTCTATTCCACATCATCAGGTATTTAGACACATGGATGAGATCTCCTCAGTCTTCTCTTCTGCAAGTTGAACAGTTCCAGCTCTCAGCCTCTCCTTGTATGTTAGATGTTCCAAGCCTCTAAGCATTTTCTTGGTCCTTCACTGCGCTCACTCCGATATGTCCATGTCTCTCTCATACTGGGGAGCCCAGAACTGGATTCAGCACTGTAGATGTGTCTCTCCAGGGCTGAGTTGAGAGAAAGGATCACCTCTCTCAACCTGCTAGCAGCCCAGGATGCTGTTGGCTTTCTTTGCAGCAAGGGCAAAAAATCATGATTTTTTAAAAAGACAGAATGGTTTCTAAAAYATTTTCCTATCTCAAATGCAAACTATTGTGATTGCACAGAAATGGCCTCACCGCACATTTCCCTTCTCAAAGGGAGAAAAGCTGCTCCAGAGACAGAATTCTCAATAAACATATTATCCAGTATCATTTTTGTAAGCTTCCAATTCTTCTCTCTGAAGTGGAGTCAACTCAGTGCCTAGGAAAGGCCAGAAATTAAATGGGCCTGATTTGTAACTCAAGCCCTGTAAGAGTCTATATATAATTCCATTGATGTACCCAGCTCTCAACTGGCTTATTGATTTCAGAGCAGAGCCACCCTTAGTTAATAGTATTATTAAATAAATAGTTGAGGATTCAAATTATGGTACTCATTTTCATTTGTGACATACATGGAGATTCAAATTCTCACTTGCAGAAGTGAAAAACAAATGCATTGGGTCAACAAAACTTTGACTATTTCTTCATAATTCAGTTTTTAATTGGACTGATAACCTACAGGGTAACTGAGGGCAGAAATTTTTCCTTTGGCGTGGGATTTCTGTCTGCTTTTGAGCCGAAGATCGGTGAAATAAAGTAGTCCCTTTAATCACACTTCTCATTAGTTTTGCCTCGAAAGGGGACAACAGACAGTTGGCTAATTCAGTGCCATGAGACAAAGAGTGAACACATGGCCTATACTGAAGATCAGCCAGCTGGCATAATCCACTGCGCCAGGCATGTTTCCAATTTATGAAGTGGAACATTTAACGTATTGGTTCAAAACACTTACCCTCTTGCCAACTATGTGAAAGCGAAATTAGCTATGGTCAATTTAGTTATGTACAGAACATAGAAGGATAATCAGCCACCTTATTTAGAATTATTTCTTTGTCCCCAGGAGTGTACACATCCCATCTATACTGAATTATAAAGGGGAAAACACATTTCATGAATACTTATTTGGAAGGCGGAAAATAATGTACTTACTTTATAGATTGGGCCACCTCTAAGTCAGGTTAGAAAAACTGTAAGAAGGTCTTGGCATGTGACCTTAATGATGAAAATTCAGACGGAAATGTTAATGCTTATTGCCAGCAAGTTTTAAATTTCCTTTGCTGTTCTGCTTTGAATATTTTGCCTCTTGAAAACATCTTGTTTAATGGTGCAGAAATTAGTTTCATTGAGGTAAATGGTCAAAAGCATAAAGAGCCGTTAGTCATCTAAGTCCTATTGAAGTTCCCACTTCACTTTTGACAATTTACTTGAGTAAAATGATTTCCCAGAGACATGTTTTGTTTGTTCACTTGTGGACAGTCTGCCTTTTTGGTTCTTTAACCAGCATAAGGTGAGATAATACTTCTATTTCACAGTAATTCAAATTCATGTAAGCACTTTAATTTACATAATTTTTACAAAATAATATAATTTTACAAAATTAAAATAAGGACTAAGACTCTAACATGCTGGATAAAAAGACAGTCCTAGGTCTACTGAGTTAAGTATCAGGAGAAAAATAACAGTGTGTTACACCAAATAGGCAGGAAATTGTATAGTAATAGTAGGGTTATTAGTAATAGGGTAATAACTACAGGTCACAACCTGCTCTTCATCAAGTGCTCCGTTTAGGCAGAGTCAAAGGCAAAGAGAAATTTGTAGGAGGATATGAAGTTCACTAARTTTAGAATAATTCTCTTTTCTTCATCTTATGATTCATGTTTACTTCCATTTGGGGTGAGAAATTTGGGGTATTTAGCTTCAGGGAAGAACTCTGAATTATGAGAGAATTTTGTAAAACCAAAGTAGATACAATTAATTACATTTTAATTAATCTTTTGGTTATGTTTTATGAATAATAGGGAAAGCCTATTTCAATTGAGCAAAATAGTACTTTACAAAGGCATTCGTTGGAGTGAGCCTTTATCATCACAAATATAAATCACTATTATAAATGTTACAGTGAAAATATAGACCTAAAGTATTGATTGTGCTTAAATCAAACAGTGGTAATTATCCTTGAAATGAATTGCAAAATATGGTGAAACAGTCTCTCTAACATGCAGCTTTGCTCTGCATATTTTGTACATTAGCACATGGAAATCTTCTCAGGTCATCCATGAACAAGTACAGTGCAAACTACTCTCATTCAAAAAGAACTTACTGTTCTGCATCAAAGCTTTCATTTCCTCATTAGCTGAGACAGAGTGAACACAATGAGTAGAGGTTTCATTATTTATTTCTTTATTATTTCTGGATAAAAGCTAGAACCAAGTTCTTCATTTAAGCCTCTGCATCTGTATTGATGTTAAAGGATTATGTGAGTTAAGAAGAAGAAAATGTAGTTTTTACTTTTAAATGCCAGGGTAATGGAGCCAAACCTTCTTTCAGAAACAGTAAAGAAATGTATTTCCAAGACCTTGCCATTTAAATCTATTGTATGATCTGTGTTTTTCCATTTCACTAGTACTATCCATTAGTGTGCCTGGTTTGATTCAGGATTTCTCTTTCTAGCTGAAAGAAGACATAGATAAAATTTAATCTGATGTAACTTTACTAAGCTATTTAGACAAAAACACTTTTTCTTCTCTCAGTCATGACCTTTGAGGTGTACCAGTTTCAGATTTTTTTTTTTGGCTGCTTTTGTTGCTACACCAAATGCTTTATAAATCAAAAATAACAGACTTACAAGTCTTAGATATCATTACTATTCTAGACTCATAATTCAATAGATGAGATTCACGTGTTTAATTTTAAGCAAAAACTGGAATTATATTAATATAAATAGCAACAGTTTTTCACCTATGCATTTATTTTGCCAAGACCATAATAAGCTGACTATGGAGCATGGACAACATGGGAGCACTGTTAGAGAATATGGGATGATTTCACATCCATGACTTTTATGAAAGAAAGGGCAGTCTGCTGTCTTGGGGATTCCACATGACTGGGGCTGAGAGGATGGCCTGGAATGAATAAAAATGAGAGAGATTGTGAAGATTTTGCGATTGCTACTTCACCTGAGTGAGGCCCATGTAGGTCCAATAAATTCCATTTGTTTGTGAATTCTGAGAAAATGTGCAAGTTAAAGGGCTTGTCTGGCTGGGATGGAAGGCACCCTTCCTGGAAGTGGCAGTATGTCTTTTGCCTTGTAGTGGAAGAGGGTTGAAAGGACTTTAAGAATATATGAAGCCCCATACGGATGCCCAGCAGACCCACGCTCAGCCAGAAGACTTACCTTTTAGGCTGCTTGCCACAGCCAGGTGTTGCACTCTTTCAGGCACTGCCTACATGGTTCTGCCCAGCATAGTGGCAGCATTGAAATGCATGCTGGCCACCGCTGCCTCCCTTACTGCACCCGCGGCTGCGTGTACATGCTGCCTCCATGGCGCATGTTCCCTGTCTGTGTCTAAAACTACTCATGGTCACACAGCATGTGTCCCCTTCCTCTCTCTCCAAGGTTATGGATTTTTGACACTTCCAAGAGCCAGCTTCTATATTTAGCTTGAGTGTTTTATGATATGCCAAAAAAACCCCACATAATAGAAGTTAATAACAATTTTTAGATTAAAGATCTTACAACCAAGCTTGTTCCAGTAGCCATAGTACTTCAATTTTCTATTGCTTAAGTATATAGCTTTAAAAATATGACTAGCAGAAGAAATATGTTTTGCCCGATTAATCATAAACATGTTGGAAAATAAGCATCCAGCGACTTTTCACTCTCTTTGGAAATGAGCTTACAGTCTGGACTAGACTTTCACCAAACACCTAGGTTTGAGCTCAGTTGCAATGCTGTAAGCCAGTTGCACATCTTTCAATTATGCTTTTTAAAAAATCATGTGACATTATTATTTCACTGTCAATTGCATGGCATGACACATCAGTATAAACATAATTTGTCAACAGAGAAGAAACTTAGAATCACTCACTTTAACGGTAGGCATAATATCTCACATTTTTTCCTAGAAAAGTTGATTTCTTCCAAAATGGATTCTGAAAATTGACCTTGAATTAATTGGACATGAAATCAGTCTCAATGAAAAGATTATTATTACATTGTGTTACTGGTTAAATCAGCCTATCACTATTTTTTCCTTTTTCCTTGTGAGGCTTTCTTTTTTCCTTCTACTTTTTTTGCAAATAGGAAGGAAGTGACAATTATTTTTTGAATTGCTGAAAGCTATTTTCATGTTACCTGAAGATTTCAGCAGTGGAGCCTACTTGTAAGGGCAGCACTCAACATCTGTTGGCAGACAGTGTCAGCCAAGAAGCCACCCATCATTAGACAAGATATTCAGCCTTTTTAAGGTAAATCTTTTTTTGGCTCTTTTCCTGGAATAGGTAGTATTAAAGCAGAAGAGAGGAATATCAGCACCACAGCTCTGAGGACAGCTCCTACAATCGTCCCTCCTCAATGTTACCAGCCTGAGGAGAGCAGAGCGGTGCACCGTTCCTCTTTTCCCAAAAATAATGGCAACGGTATTAAGTAACAGCAGAAATTTGGAAGGACACTAGTGCACCAAAACCAAGRAAAAAAAAGCAGTCAAAACAAGATCAGGCTTCTTTTCTGCCTATTGATTTCCTCTGTCAAATCGAAACAGGGTTTGACATCTACCGCTTTAAATACCTTTATGTCATTTTTGACAGCACAAGCAGACTACCTCTGTAATGATGCTGCTACAATCAATTAATTTTCTGTTTATATCATGACAGAAAAATTATATTGTTTGTATTCAGCAGCAAATGTGTTAATATTTCAAAAGTACCTGAAAGTTAAATATTTGAAAGATGTCTATTTAGATTACTTTTTAAAGCTTCGTGAAAACTGAAAATTAATATTCCTCATGATAAGTCACTTAAAAATCAAATAAATAGTAATGTTCATAAAATAAGTAATCATATTTTCATCTGTTCTTTTTGTGCCATAAGACAAAGGCCATAGAAATCTAAGGAACATATTTTGCAATGGTTTCAATTGATTTTAAAACAAGTTTTTTTATCTTAAAGGGTGAATCTGATACTGCCCTGAAGTCTACTACTACATAAGTTCGCAATATTTAGCCCAAAGACTATTGGGTGACTTAGGCAATATGGGAACTTTGTGATACATTTATTGCTATGTGTCTATAGATAGCAATGTGTTATAACTGTACATGCACAGTAGAGTCCCATTTTTATAGCCCCACTAATACTGAACGGGTTAATCTCTTGTTTGTGAGGACATAAAACATCGGTTTGTGCAAAATGAGCCATTTGGAATTGGACTAACAGCAATTTGAAAGGTACAACAAAAACTGGAATGCCTAGTCACTTTTTAAAAACAGGAGTAAAAGGCCTTGGAGAAAATAGACTACTGAGATTGAAGGTATTTTAGAAAGATTTACTGCAGCTGAACATAAGATGTAGGGACAAGATGGATTCCAGGAGTCCTGGTGGGTCAGCTCTCTTACTGAAGTGCCCTCCATCTTAAACTTAACTTGATAACGAATTTTATAAGCTGCTGTACTGTTTTTGGCTGGGATAGAGTTAATTATTTTCTTCATAGTATATCGTATGGGCTTGTGACCAAAACAATGTTGATAACACAGGTATCTTTTAGTTACTGCTGAGCAGTGCTTACACAGAGACAAGACATTTTCTGCTTCTCATACTGCCCTGACAGTGAGTAAGTTGCTGGGAATGCACAACAAGTTGGGAGGTGACACAGTTGGGACAGCTGACCCCAACTGACCCCAACTGATCAAAAGGATATCTCATACCATATGATGTCATGCCCAGCAATAAAACTAGCAGGTGAGGGAAGTTGGCTGGGGCTGCCATTGTTCAGGGACTGGTTAGTGGTGAGTAATTGGGTTTTTTTACATCTGTTGTTTTTTCTTGGTTTTGTTTATTTTCTTCTTTATATTTTTTGTGGGTTTTGGTGTTGTTTTGTTTTGTGGGTTTTTTTTCAATTATTAAACTGCTTTTATCTCAGCCCATGAGTTTTCTCACTCTTACCCTTCTGATTCTCTCCCCCATCCCACTGGGTGGGGAAGTGAGCAAGTGGCTGTGTGGGGCTTAGCTGCCTACTAGGGTTAATCCATGACAGCTGCATTGCACTGACCAATAGATGATTGCTTTCATAGAAAATATTATTGCCATTACCCTGTTTTCCTTGAACAGTAAAGGAAATTTCAGACAATACATTCAAGGCTGAGTTTGTTCCAGAAATTCCTTACAGAAGCTAAGATAAATTTGGAGAAGCTATGCAGACAAGGAGGCATACTTCAATACAAAGGTTCAGGCCTTCAGGAGAAGTAGTTCTCCCATAAAAAGCCACTAAGATATAATACCAAAATCTAATATTAAAAATATTAAATTATTTCACAGGAATGATATTTAATCAAAAAATTAAGCTTCCAGGCCCACAGAGACTTTCTTGGTCTAGTTCCCTCCTCAGCTGAGGAGAGATGGCTATCCTTAAGCCATCCACCTTTGACTGAAGTCATAATACTCAAGCTTTCCTGGAACAAAAGCTTCTAAAAAGCATTCATCATTTGGTGATATTTCTGTATAATGCAATCATCTAAGACAAATTTTTAGTATAGAATTCTATTGCAATCCAAAGCTCAGAAACAACATGATGCTTCTGCATTCCCAGCTACATTCACATTGCAAAGAAACACTGATCAAATCTAATTTTTTGTGTGTGTGATATTTTTTTCTTAGTTTCAACATTTAAAACTACTTACTTTTCCCAGTTTTTCTAAGCAAACTTATAGTATTGTTTTGTAATTTCTCCTTTAAGGAATTTTTGTGCCAAGCCATAAATTTAAGTGGAAAGCATATAGTGACAAGAACTTTGGAATTTAAGTCATAAAGGAAAAATAAGGTTGAAATTCAGGTTTGCCCTATAGTTATAATTGTGGTGTAATTGGGTATCAGGGCGGGGCTTGTGTACACACCCAGTGCACTAAGTCATTATTTTCCTGGTCCAGGAACTCCCCAGATAGTCTCTGCATAAAGACTGCATAGATATAATGRACTGGCTGGAGATAAGGGACCCCACTTGAGACAAGGTGATTGATTTGTCTCCCAGCCTCCTTCACAACAAAATATTTGACTAATTGCTACAGGAACTCTCCAGTTGGGAATTTTGGAAAGGCCTAGAGATTTCCCTAGTCAGCTTCTGCTGTCCATAAACCAATTTGTATGTTTAAATATGCATATTAATATCCTGGGTGGAGACTTGGACTGTCGCAGGGAACCTAAGGTGGTTCAGAATTGTAGAATTGCCCAAATTGTACATAATTGTAAGTACAAACTGTTATTGCAGATGCAGAAATCATAAAATAAGATAGTCTTTTGTACATAGGTGAGACAATTCGGAGATATTTTGTATTTAGATTAAGACAATTGATAGTGACGGATTACAGGTGTTGCTGGAGTGGTTCGGTAGGACCATGGGCAGCTGGAGTAGAATGAAGTAGAAAAGTGATTCAGGGAGTCTGACCTGATTCAGCTGAAGATGCTATTACAAGGACCCTTGCAACAGAGATTTCTATTACTATCCAAACAGCTACCAACCATTCTTTTTGAGATATTTGATCCCCTGTGTGAGCATTGTCTTATGCAAAGATCAAAAAAAATTAGAAGGGTTTTTAACACTGTGTCTATGCAACAGTACAGAGTTCAAATAAGGTGAACTTAAATTTCACTTCTGTTCCCTTGAAAAAAGTGATTGGAAAAAAATATTGGGAGAAAACTGTGAATAATTGAAAAAGAACACTAAAAAGCAAACAACTCTACCTTGAAGGGACTGTCTGATATTTCTTTTTTTTTTCTAGAAAGCAGTCTTTATGATTAAATGCATTTTCTGATCATAAGAAGCCTTCAGAATTTGTTATCTTTATTTTTTTTTGAAAACTTTTTAATAATATAAATATAGTAAAGTTAAATTCTTTTATAATAGCTGATATTATGATAAACATATGTTTTAGGAAATGTTATAACAACTTGCTTCATATTCCCTTATTAATACATAGGTGACTTCAGGTGATCGGTCAAAACATTGCTACATGCAGTATTCTGTATGTAGGGCAAGTGAAAAGACGGAGGGGTATATCTTCATTGACCTTCTCAGCAGCTGGATAAGCTTTCACCAAGTTTCTCATTAATAACATCTGACTGATTGACTAGGTTAACCTAAATAGAGGAGCAAAAGCCAAACAGATCATTTGCATATTATATTAATGACATTCATAAACCACCATTTGGTGTTCCTATGGGAAGTATCATAACACAATCTGATTGCTTTTGTATTCACTAGTTATTGCAAAGAAAACAGCTGTGATTGCCTCTAATATTTTAGGGATACAGTTTATTTATACTTTTCTATGAGTGCAAATAATAACTGCCTAGGAAACAAATAAGCCTCTGGATGATCTGTGAAGGAAAATAAATTAATTGATGAAGAAAGCAGGTCCAAACAATATTCTACCTCACCTAAAAATTTAGGTTAAAATACCCATGTTGCATAAATCTTCTAAGATCAAACAATATGTCCTAGCTGGGTCAAAGGCAATAAAAACAGGCAATTCATTTTAAGATCACAAGTTCATAAAAGCACAGGGACACAGTCTTTATGATTACATTGGTTATACAATCATTGTACAACCAAAGGCTAAAATGCAAATTATAAATTTTTTTTATATACTATTATTACAACATTGGGCAGAATTTCACAGTTTTGGGACCAGAAGATTGAGAGACTCAGTTCTGTCCTTGTTTCCTTTTCCTTTGGAAGGCAACAAGCTGTAGCAAAATCTGCCTTAGTATACTTCATTACCACTCATTTACTAGCTCAATGGTGCTGTCCAGTGTGAGGAAAAGGGAAGGAAACAAAAAACCTTTTTCTGCCCTATTTCTTTCTTTCTCAAAAGATGGTGTAAACAGGTCACAGCCATCTTGTTTCCTTGCAAATCCTCCTTTAGCTGTTATCAGTCATGTTTTGGGGAAATGAAAAGAAACATATGGGTTTTCTCTCTCTGTAAAGTCAACATTCAGACCTGGACTAACTTCAGGATGCTTCCCAGTGCAAATTTAACAATATTCAACTTTTGTATATTACATTACCAGTTCAAGTCCTTCTGCTGATTGTTCTAAGAGAAAAAATAATTTCAAGGTTAAATTACCCTTCAAAAATAATTCAGTTCTACTTATGATCAGGAAAGTGATGCTTTACAGTATACCTAAAACCRAGCAGGAAGTATTAGAACATAAACAAATGAATATGTAATTTCGGATGGAATTACTCAACTGTGTGCAATCTAAAGTGAAGTCTTACACTTAAAGATTTTTTAAGATATTCAGACARACTTGTTGCCATGGCCCAGAGGGCACCACCAGGCCTGACTGTCCCTGTCCAGTAATCCTAGGGCCACCCCAACCCCCATATGTATATATGTCTATGCATATATGTTTGGCATATTCCCTGTATAACCATGAAATGTATCTGCATCTGGAAGCTTAATAATGATTGGAACTGAGTCATTTTTTCTCACTATGGACCTTGCAAAACACATTATGGATCTCTCCCTTAAAGGAAAGTTATTTGCAAACACTATCATTACTATATTCCATAGGTGCATTGCATTTACTACTAAACCATGCCCTGCCTCAGAAAATCCTCCGTGTATAGATACAAATTCTGTGCTTGTTAAACTGTGCTGAATTCATCTGCGGTCTTTAACACAGCATGCTTGGGAGTCATTCTAACATGTTCTTGTCCTCCACATCTATGCTGCCTACCGACAGGAAAATGATCGGAAATAAGGAGCAGATAACTCTCTTGTTTCCTGTCTGTGACAGCACCTCATATTATGTTTTTTTCTTTTTTTTTTTTTTTTTTTTCGATGAAGCTTGGAGCTTTGCTGAAATGTTTCACAGCAAGTATATGAAAGAACAAGATATGTACATGAAGAGAAAGTGAAGCTGGATGTAAACTCGGCACACAAAAAAAAGATATAAACTAATGATCCAAGATTAAGGAGCAGATTAATGTGTTGAATGAGCAGATCTCAGATTAATGTGTTGAATGAGACATAAAGTTACTAATGGTTAATTGTTGTACATTCAGTACCTGCCATATATTGTGCTGCCCTTTTCCAAATACAAATACATTTAAGGATGAATAGRCAAACACCTGCTTTCTATGTTTAATACATGGCCCTCAAGCTTTGCAGAAACTGTCATTGAAAACACAAGTACGCAAATACAAAGAAATTTGACTAAATCCCTGAGGACATGATCTCTTACATATACTGTTTACATAACTTTGAACTGATTGCATGACAGCTGAACTTGTCATTTGTAAGTGTTATACTAATGTTTGATAGCTACACTTTTACCAGTCTATTGGTTTCTAATTAGCAGGGGAGCTGTCTTCCTAAATTTAAATTAAATGCTTACTGGAGACGTTTATGCTAAGGTTGCTTCAAATCTAAGAACTCGTACTTATTGTTAAATATGTATATTGATATTTTACTGATTATAGTTGTATTTTTATATGTCAGTTTAAGGACCCAGACTCAAGAGGGTAAATTAGCAAAGTAGATTAGTAAAAAGGGATTTACATATTTCACTTACTATTCAGTCCAGCTTGATTTCCAATTAAGTTCTATCTTTCCTGTATGTCCTTAAGCCTTAGAGGGATTTCTAATAATGGTGTCTGAATGTTGAACACTATCTTATTCAAATGTGGATTATCTTTGAAATTGCCATCCTCCTCTCAGTGAGTATTAAGATTTTTATAGTTTAGTCTATGCTTCCAAACAGGTGTCCCCTTCAAGGCAAAGCCTACACTAATATGTGCATTGCTGTCCTTCTGATGTGTAATTAGTAACCGTGGTGTAGAATTTAGCATGTCCTACCATGTTGCTGTCAAAAGAAGATGATTAGGAAAACACTGAAAACTACTGAGGATTTCACTATGGTTTCAAAATTGAGGGCCGACACTGTATTCATAAAATTCATCTGCTTAGATAATTGCTATTTGTTAGTTTTTACACCACTGTCAGACACAAGGGACATCTGCAGTACATAATAGTATATTTATGCATCTTTGGATGCCACATGAACTGAAGTTTTGAAAACATGGTCATATAAACAAATTATCCTACTCAAGGATGAATTAGTGTGATTTATATCAACATGCACTGAACTCCATATACTTTTTTCCTGTGTAAGTGAAGCAGGTGAATGTTTTTCCTGTATTTGACATGCCAGTGTTCTGGTTTACAGAAGTAAACCTCATCCCAGCCAAAACCGAACCAATAAAGGTTTGTTCCACTTCCAATATAAATAAGATTTTTATTTTATTAATATTTAGCAAAGTGTTTAGCTGGTACTTTCACTTGACAAGATATTTAAAAAAAAATATGGGGTTGTATGTCCTTAGAAGAGCAGAAAATAGGGAATTCTGAGAAACAAAAAATTACAAAAAGTCATTTTCCAGGTTCCTTACAGTCCAAGTGGCAAGTTTTTTTATTGGAAATCAAATTTTAGGTTGGGGGAAATAATTGCTCTATACTTAACTTTTCAAATTTCTGTAAGCCATACTAAAAGTAGTCCTCTTAACAGACTGATGTAATGATAACTTCTGATAAACCAGGTTGAGAGCTGTTTAGTATTTTGAAGGAGCTGAGGAAGTTTTTTTCAACTGACAAGGCAATTCTTGTGATTTCTGTATATTGGATGTGTCACTTGCCAGTTCGAGAGCTCTTCCACAGCTGCTCTTTGTGGACTGCTTCTCCCAGTGCAGCCTAGATGGCCAGAAACCCTGCAGGAAAGGAGAGCACTTTCAAGTTTCCTTGAGCACATGGGAAGTGGATCTGCCAAATCAAAGTGTACATTTGTATGCATGTTCTATAAGGTATGGTTGATACTTCTACACAAGAAAAGCATGCTTTGTCTTTAGAAAGCAGTTCCACTTGTGGGCACTAAACTATACCAGTATGAAGGCAGCGTGGGATCACCCTAACCCAATGCTGCTGCATACAGTCACCAGATACGAAACCCCTTTGTCATCAATTTGTTCTGTTTTGTATTGCTGAACAGCAAAATTTTACATTCAGGAAGTCTCTCTTTTGTAAAGAAAGATTGTCTACTTTCAAGAAACACTTTCATACTGARAGATATCTGTCCAATAAGGTTTATCACAGTGACGGTATCCTACAAATTGACTGGMAGACCAGTGATACAGCTATGGGTAAAAAAATTCAATAACAGTTTAAAACACATCAGGACTGCACTACAGTCACCCCTCCATTGACAGCTACTCTCTCAGCTAGAATAACAGGGACTAGGACTATGATGTGCAATGCGCAGCACACATGGCTTTGAACCAGTGTCATCCAGAGAGCCTGGCACTAAGCTGATTACGAAGAAGTCCTGCTAAATGTGAGGTTAACTCCATGCGATCCTCCTTTGTAACTTTTTCTTCATGCTCTCCATAGTTCTCCATAGAGAGCTCTCCATGCTCTCCATAGAGGCCTAATGGTCTCTATACATTCCTATAGCTGTGCCAAACACCCCTTGTCCACAGCTCTGAGAGAGCTCTAGAGTGGTAGGCAGGGTGGCCAAGCAGCTCGAGCCTGACAAGGCTAAAGCAGAGTGAAAACAAATATGCTCAGAAAAGCGTGAGTTAACTCTGTGTGAATGCAGTCTGATGTCCTTGAATTATTTTTCTTGATGTTCTGGTGAATACGTTGAAATAGCTCAAGACTGGCAGTGGTCTGTGAGCCCTGGACACAGCAGGRTAAGGATGCAGCTTATAGAAGTGTGTAGACTATTTCTAATATGAAAGAAAATTCATGCTTTCTGAACACTCRTATTAATTTTCACATAACACAAGTAGATGGTAGCATTTATATGTGAGATAAAGGAAAAGGAAAGACTGTGAAAAAATTGTAAATGCCAGAATTAAGTTGAACTTCTCTGTTCTGCCTTTATAAAACTGTTAGCAAAACAAAAAAACAAACTAAATTTAAAGACAGAGTCATACGTGCTTGYTAAATAGTCCACTGTTTACGCTGAGTGAAGAACAATTTATGTGACTTAAATATACAACAATAGTCAAAAAAYGGACAAGTATTGCTCCTTTGGTCAAAGCATCATATTAACAATTCTCTTAAGACCAAGTGTTAAATTGGTGATTGAAGTTAACAAAAACTCTGGAATGGGATTTTACAGATGAAGAATGGTGCTTTTCTATGCTTCCTTAACTAATCTTTTTTTTTTTTTTTAAAGCTGATTTAATGATTAGGGTTTTTTTCCTGTGGGGTGAGTTCATCACTCCATCACCTTCTCAAGCTATTCCCACTTCATAACACCTTAGGACCAAATTTTGTGATTCCTAATAGCCAAAAAAGCATGGGGGTAAGCAAAATAAGGACTATAATTTTTTAAAAAAGGCAAAAATATCCAATTTAAAGTGAGATTATTAAACTCATTTATCTGCCTTATAAGAAGGAGTCATATTGTCACATGTGTAAAGGACCCTTAATAATCCTTAATTTCCATGGAGTTTGATATTCCTGAAAAATCCATCTGGAAGAGATRTCCAGTGCTGAAATTTCATTTAAATTGACATTAATAATCTGCGTCACACATATGGTCATTATTTCAAGTCCTAATGTTTACCAAGGTGATAACAGCAAGTACTAAATTCCACAATTCGTGCACATTTTTTTATTTATCAGAAAAAAATATTTCAGAGTTTTCTTTGGAATATTGTAATATTTGTATCCATATAAATAAGTGTAAAGAGAAATGAAACAGGAAACAACTAAGCACTTGAACTCAACAGCCTCTTACAACACCGTATGATTTCCATCTCAGTTGGAACTGAGACTGACACTTATCAGTCTTCCTGTTCTATTTCAATTTATAAGGATAACTGAAAGGAATCATGCTGATGATAATTATAATCCAAATTATCTAATAATAATATTGTGGGAAAAAAAATCCTATTTTTTTTTTTAATTGAAAGCATTCTTACAGCTCTCCTTTCAAAGGTCACCTAAAACAAGGGAGGCCAATTTCTAGTTAGTAGTATGTTCCATCAGTGACATGCTGCCTGCCTTTACACAGTAAGGTGGTTTCAGACATACAGTTAGTAGTGTCACATTTTTTAAATTTCTCATGACACTTGTCTTATGGGAATGCTCTCATAAACCAGARAGGATTTGTAGAGCAACTGCATGATCCTCTTTGTCACCCATATACAGACATTTTTTTTCCAGACAAATATTCAGACAAAAATTTCAGACAAATAATTGTCTGAAATTAACTTGTTTTCTTTTAATCAGTGATAGAAGTTCCACCTACTGTAATSTTAATTAGTATTTCTTATTACAAGAACTGGTTCCAATGCTCCGTTACTTTGCCGTAAATTTTAACCAGCCAAGGTTAAAGAGGCTGTTGGTGGTAAGATGAAGTTTTGTGTGGGTTCATGTAAAATTAAAACAAGAAAAAAGAATCATATGAGGTAACAATAAAAAAGTGATTAAGAAAAATACAACTTTTCTCTCACAGTTCTCAGAATTTATAGTTCCATACTTCTGCATTGAAATTGAAATTTGGTGGAAAGCTAGGCAGGGGAAGAAAAAGCTGATACAGCAATGCATAAAAGGAGGGGGGAGAATAAAAATTCCGTTAATGTAGCTTCCTATATTTAATAATGAAAATGGCTATGTCCACAAATGACCTTCTCATAGCATAGAAGTGTTTCAACAGACATTAGTGAAAAAAGTAATTTTCTTGCTCTGGGTATATAGCTAAACCGTGTGTCAATAACTTTATCTGTGCGTGTGAAACTTTCTAAATGAGAATGATATATAAAGTATAATACATAAAGTTCCAGTACAGTATAAAAGAGAAATCTTTAACTGGGAAGACATAGACACAAACATTTCACTGCTGCAGTTCCCTCATTAACACACCTGAAAAAAAGTTGTCTAGATCAAATCAATGTAGCCCACAAAATAAATCTTCTGTGATGGTAAGATGTGCCAGTATTTGTTCACACAGCCTGCTTCTACCTTAAGTAAAATGCAACCCTCCAGTACCTTTCASTATTTGTAATTCCACTCCATCTAAATCAAAGCTTTGCTTTCCATGTTTACTAGTTGCATTGAAAAATCTCTTTTATCCCCRCACATTTAAAGTTGCTCATGAAACTTAGATGCTGGAATAGGAATTTTCTTGTACACCAGCTAAAACCAAAATCGTATAATCGTACCGTTTTAGTCACAAAGATCAGTTCAAATTATACAGTATGTTATTAATAAAAAATTCAAAAAAGAAAACATAGTTGAAAAAATTGTATTGTTAGTCTTWGTAATGAAAAATCTTTGTGCATTTTCAGTTACCAAAAATGTACTGTTTGTCATGTACTTAACTTTTATGAGTCAATATATACGCTATATATATACATATTYAATTACATCAGATTTTCATTTTTACAAAGCACTCTTAAGATACTTCCACTCTTTATCTCTAAGACTGCACATATATGCTAGCAGAGTAACTCAGAGCTCAGAATGGCCACACATAAGGGAGTGTACATACCTTCACTTCTAACTTCTCAAGGTTGTAAAGAGTAGACAAGTAGTGACCAAATCACTTCCTGTTTAATTCTCCTAGTTGCTTTCTGAAATAATCTGCTGTATCATGACTGTTTTATACAACACTATAGCACAAAAAAAAATCTCTTATTACTAGTGCCCACCAAAACCTGGCAAATACATCTTAGCAAAAAAAATGCCCAGTGTGCTATGTTTCACTTTAAGCTATCAGTCTTCTCATAAAATTCTATTTCCACTTCTCACCATAGGTCTCATAGACAGCTCATTGTAGAACAGTTTGTCTTGTTTAACAAGTTGATTAATGAAAGAAGCCTTTTTCTTTTTTTTCTCCTCTCATTATTTTTTTCCTTACCCCTCTCATGATAGACACTGAACTGAATTCTGTCACTCCCATCAGGAGCCCACTGCACAGGTATTATTCAAATAAGTCTTTGGAAGTCCACCTACGCAATCACTTTCTTGTCAGAACATTGCTGAACCTCACATATTCTCTCCTTCTACCTTTGTCTTCCCACATTCACCTTCATAATGACTGTCTAATTCCCAGTGCACAGCCAAAACAATTTTAACAGTTCTAATCTTTATTAGTAGCTTCAGTTTACAATTGCATGTTATTTGGAGTTGTTTACAGTCAGAAAAGTAGTGGACTAAGATCTCTGAAGAAATAAAATACAGTAGACTCACTTTTCGATGAGTTGACACAAAGAAATATTTTTTTCAAGGGGCAGGAATACATTCACAGATATGTGCACATATAACAAAATCTTTGGGCTTACCAGTAAGCTACTGTATAAGTATGTATGTTTTGCATCCATTAGGACATTCTAAAACACAGAGAAAAATGAGGAACTTGGGCCAAAAGTAGCATAGTAATGCTGGATTTCTGGAGATTCCTGGTTTCAGGAAACTGTATTCATGTCTTTCTTCCTGCTCTGAACTAAACAACTTCAATTGATTTGATCTCTCTTTGTACATCACATTTCTTAGAGCTCTGACCATTCTCACTGGCTGAACAAGACAAAGCACTCCAGCTCAGGCATTGCCAGTGCTTCCTAGAGCAGAGAATTATGCATTCCAGGGAGGTATTTTCCCTTCTCTGCAACAGCATCATATTGACGCAGGCTCTAGATTGCCATCCATTACAGCCCCCCTACCCTTGCCTGAAGGAAAGATTCCTCATGTGCTGCTGCCTTCCCTTGCATCATTCAGGGATGGCATAACTCTTCAGTAGCTGTCCAGGGAACCAAGGGCAGGAGATGCTGATGCTACAGTGGTACCTTTCTTTCTCAGTATAAAAATTCAGGACATTAATCTTACCTTCATTTTCATTACCAGAGCATGACAACTATCCATTATGGTTGAAGCATAGACAGTATTCATGTTTGTTTATTTTCAATTCAACATGGCAAGCTATCTTACCCAAAGCAAGAGTCAATGACAAAAAGAATAAAATTTCCAGGTCTTGCGTAGGCCATCAATAGCACCTGTAATAACTATGAATTTTCAAGACCATTGTGACTGCAATAAGATCCTTAGATCATATTCACTGTTCTCTTCACAGAGAGAAATAGAACTAAAATAAGAAATAAGCAGAAATATTAAAAGGTATTTTTGAGCAACATGATAAAATAATGAAAAATTAATAGCTTTGGTGATTAGCAACTGGTTTGTATAATTAGGCAGTGAAGTTCTCTACATACTTCTGCTATGGACTGATTAAATACTAAGTACCATTATGAAAATACAATGTTCTCGGTCACCCCTGTGTGAATTCCAGTATGATATAGTACAACTTATACTAAGCATAACAACACAGCTTCTGTGAACAGGATCAGAATCACTTTAGCAATATACAGAATGACATTGCAATATTTCAGTACATTTTAAATAGGGACAAAAATAATTTCAGAAGTAAACATAAAGACACAAAGCAGAAGTCTGGAATTTAAGAATTTTTTTTTGGACAAATTGGTGTAACTACATCACTCCTCATTAGAAATCTGTCAGTTGCAGGTCTTTCAATTTCAAAATTAATTTTTCATTCATTGCTGCAAGTGAATGCAAAGTGAATGTATCTGACCATATGCTGCAGGTTCATAATCACTGGCAAAAGCAAGTGTCTGTCAGGCTCTATTATCAGAAATCCTACCTTTTCACTGAGGAACTAATTGTCTGCAAACATTAGATTTTAATCACTCCAAGGCAAATTTCTGAGGAATTCCTTCTCTTAGCCTCAGGAGATCCTGATGACAGCTCAGATGTTCGATTGTCACAATCCATAAGTGGCCCTCATTCGTAGCCATTTCTCTCCATCAGCTCTGCAAATGGAAAGCACTTGGTACATGAGGTCATTCCGATGCTCTATCTGGACACTAATCAGTCTAGCCCATGAACTCTGAAGATGGCTGTGAGACACCATAAAAATAAATAAATGTTTATGATGCCTATTCAGGGGAAAAAAAAAAAAAAGCAAGGATTTAGGACAGGGGTATTGCAGAAAAAGAAAAAAATATGCCATAAGAGTATTGAAAATCTGGACTCACAGTGTATGCCTAGCCTTTGAAGGTGGAAACTAACCTTTATTTCAGGACCATGGAAGTCCTTTAAGTTGTTGGTGGGAAGATTCCTGTTAAGTGAGACTTAGAAACAACCCAGTAACAATACTATGCAGAAGTAACAAACCACAGCTCAAATCACTATTCATTCACTGCCCACATACAGAAAATAGGAAGGGTTCCCTTGTTCAGTCAATGTATACCCTGGTTATTCTCAAACTCTAAAAGCATTGTTTTAGCTCAAAGTAATGACATTGCATACAAATGCACACAATGGATTAGCTAATGAATAAACCAACACTAATATAAAATGCATAAAATAACAGACAAAATGGCATTTCCAGCTCCGTGCTGTACCCAGGAATTAAGAATTCAAATTGCTATAAATTTTTAAAGTACAGACATGTCAAGAGCAAAACAGTAAACATAAAATGGGGCAAGGTGATATTCTGAAGAAAAAAATCTATTTAAAAATATATTTAGTTTTAGTTTCTCTCTGTTAATAATTTTTTCACATTAAAAAATCTCTGAAATTTGAATAGAAATTTTTGAAGCTTACTTATGAAAATGTTGTTATTTAAGTATGTATATCATTATGAAAAATGGGCAGAAAGACTAGAAACCATCAGCAATATCCACAGCTGTCCAGACACAAAAGAAACAGCATGTTCCCTTTGTAGCAGTGCCATAAATAATTTCAACAGAGAAATTAAAACCACTCTGTGTGAAGCTGCTGTTCATCATTTAAAGATGTCAAAATAACCTTTTCACATATAAAAATTGGAAGAAATTAATGTCATATTTCCATATAAGAAACAAAGGTGACATAAAATTAACCTATCTTCATGGCAAAGAACAAAACAATYACATAAATGTGAATTAAGATTAAATTGACTATAAGTACAAAAATGTGATAGTACAAATAGTCAATCACTGATATATTTTGAAGTTGTAATGTGATTGTGACTTCAATATCGTCTTTTCCTTTTATAATACATTAAAATTTACATTAAAGAATCAGTATTTTTTAATTATTTTTACTCTCATCTCACATGAACCTCTCTATCCTTGGACTGTAGATATTGCAAAGAGTTTGTCAAAGAACAACTCCAGATTGTTGTACTTTAGCTTCACATCAGCGCATTTTAGTTTTATAGATACTTCTAGTATAGCAACTAAATTTGAGAACAAAAATGATTTGACATTATTTACTCTTCCTTATATATAATTATAACAACCCAAATACATTGCAGAATACTATGACTGGTTGTTTTACTTTGATTGAAATGCTATGGGACAAATCCTGTCTTTAGATATGCAGCCAGAGCTTTTCACATCACCAGAAGGCACATATTCATAGCCAAGGAAGAATTTTCCTATTTTTTTACAATAATATGTCAGGCTTTTTCACCAAGTCTTCCAAAAAAAATATTTTACATTAATACAGTCACATTTTAAATACTAAAGTAAACTAAAATTCCTATAAAGATCTTTCTTTTTCATATGTAAAAATTAAAATATAAAAATGGCTCTCACCTGTGGAACTTTAGATACAGATTGAAAATCAGTTACCAGACTATAGCTCATGTATTTGTCTGATACTCTTAAAAACCTAGAATCTAGGTGTATTAGGCTAGAACAGAATGGTTAACAATTTTTTAATACAACTGCACAAGGAAAAGCAGAAATGTTAGAACTGCATTCTTCATTTTTTTTTTTTCCTTCTGATGAGTTTGGGGTTTTTGTGTTTTCTTTTTTTTTTTTTTTTTTATAATGGTAACAGCAAAGCTGAAAACAGACCTGTATTCTCTAAGAAGGTATCTCTGTAAGTGTAAAAGTAATGGTTGACTGCTTTTTTAACTTTTTTTTTCCTTTGGTGGCGGGGAGAGATTCAGTTCATATTTCCAGTCTCCTTAGTGTTTGACTCTGTCCTTTCTGAAATACAAATGGATGGTATAACTTACACCAGTGAAAATTTGATAGAATATTTTTTAAATTAATTTTGCATTCCCACCTCTGTTCTTGAAATCTCTAGTATTTGAGCTAATCTTATTTAACCCCTTTCTATTCATTTTTACTTCAAAAATATCAGCAATGTCATGTTAGCTTTTAAATAGCTTATACAAAGGACTTTAGCTAAGACTCAGCAAAATTAATCATCTAGTCTCCTTCTTTCTTTAAAAGAGAAAGAAATAAGAACTTCAAAATCAAAATCTTTCTCTAAGAGGTAACTCGGTAAGTGCTATCAGAAAATAACTAAAACTTTTCCCAGAAATTTAAATTTCAGATGTCCTTTTCCAAAAGATGAATTGGAAAAAAGAATTATCTCATTTAACAATTGATCATAACAGTACAGGGTCAACCTTGCTGCTCTTTTCCACTCTTTTTTAAGATCTAATATATGTCTTTTAAGAAAAGGGAAACTAATAGCATACAATTTTCAGGATGAAGCCCTGCTGAGTATTTATACTCAGACAGGCTTTGTGCTTTGTTACCTATTGCTTTCTGAATCACTCTAACTTGTTTTTACTTTATAACCATTCTTGAGCCATGAAACTATATGTAAGAGCACCAGGATCTCTTTGCAAAGGAAAAATAGCAAGATCACCATTGCATACATAAAGGTAGAACTGGGGGGTGGGGCAGGTTTCCCCTATCTGTATTATTTTACCTTTATATACGTTGACTTTTCTATTCCATACTACCACACAGTCATTTAGTTGTAGAACACTTCTGTAATCCTTCGTAGTCAGCTTTACTGAATATGAATATGAATGCTATACTGAATAACTTAGTATCACCAATAAACTGTCACATAGCTTTTTACTTTTTTCCAGATTATTTATGAATACGTACACATTCTTTTGTAAATATAGGTTGGCCTAATACATTGATGATGTGTAGCTCAGGAAATGGCTACGAAATTTGCTAAACTATGTCACGTAGAGATGGAAAAATGGTTTTTAATCCATTCCGTTTGTCCAGTCTTAACTTTATACTGTAAGTTTTTATGGTATGTGTGATCATAGACATTTTTGAAAAATCCTCAGTCTATGAAGAAAAAATATATATAATTTGGATTACTTAAAATATATTTGACCTGACATTCTGCAGACTACTTATAAAATAAATATCTTAACTTGTAAAGAAATAATAAAAAACGTAAAGTTGTATGTTTTAAACAATGCTCTAGAACATAAAAGTCAGCAGAAAAGGAATGAAAAAAAAGTCTAGGCTCATTAGATTTCTAGGTGACATTTTGATATGAGACAGAAGGAAATCTCCCTTTTTCTGCCTTTCCCTGCTTTATGTATGTCTACAGAAACCTGGTTAAAAACTATGATTTCTGGCTGCTGGATTTTATTTTTTTTAATCTCATCCACTTCCTTTTTTTTTTTTTTTTTAAATAATGAGCATCACAGAACTGTTGAACATTGGAAAGTGAATAAAACACCCAAGCCTTTTCTTTTTGCAAGCTGAACATCTCGAGTAAAGAAAGCACCAATATTTCAAGTCTTCAACAGCCAACATGAGCTAGTTACTGTTTGTTTCTCCCATTTTCCTACTGATAAAGAAAAGTAAATTGTAGCCTGTGGAATAAAGGAATGATCTATAAACATGACCTTTTCCTGGTTGCCAGGAAGATTTTTCAAAAAATGAGTGACACTAATAGTAGGTATTTAGATCTCTGGATGGGTAAATAATGGGTCATTTCAGTGCAGGTGTGACTGATGGAGTTAGTAAGTCCTTTACACCATTTTACTGTTTTATTGAGAACTGCTTCAGCTCCTGGCATAAATTAATACATCTTTCAGGGAAAGTGGTTGAAGCTATTTTTGCTGGCCTCGGTATTCAATTTGGTTTGAAGGTCTGAAATCCCAACTGTTTACTTAATAGTTTGTTAGCCACTTAGTCAAAATAAACCAGTTGGACAAAAACATATTGTTTAAGCTGATCAGCCAGCTCATTTTGGCTGAAATGGATTAGAGAACAGCTCAGCTGGTAGACTAGACTGCATGGATATATCCAGTGAGAAGATCATTGAGATAAATGCATTGTAATTTCTTCAGCTTTGAAAGCCCCTCCACCCTTGAAGAGGGCTTGTGAACACATCCTTACAGACTGTGTAGACTRTCATAGGTCATCATTAAGAAATATTCCATCACAAAATCTACATGCATATCTTTTTCTTGTGATGTTTGTAAGAAACTTTTCACTATTTCTTTGATATTTTTTGACTCTTACTCACCAGAAGCTCAGATGAAATAGGTAAAGTATTTTCTGTAGAAAAATCAGCAGGACTTACTGGAATTACAGTTCCAGTTTAACTTTGGCCAAAGAGAACAAACAGCTGGCCTAGTGATTGTTGGAAGCAACACTTCATTGTTAGAAGCAATAAAAATTATTTCCTGTAAAAGTTTTTCCAGCAGAAAAAAAAAGAAATAGATTCATTTTCATGTTGAAAACAGATTTTCTATAATACCATGATTTTTCAAAATGATGTTTTGAAACAGATTTGTAAGTGAAAAGATTACTTTCTTATCTCCCAAAACATTGCTCATGTCAGCACAGGAAGAATTGCTGATACTTACAAGCATGTTACTATATACTGATAAGTGTCATTATTGACACGTGTCCACATTTGGAAGAATTTTAAATTTTTGAATTTAAAAATATTGGAAGAAGATAATTGGAAAGGGTTCCACTTTTTTCTAATAAAAACAATGTAATGGAGCTCCAGCCAGCCTGCTTATTATCTATGTAAGCTCCCTACTTCATTGAACTAGACAACAGATATTTTCTAAGTCTCATTTTTGTTCATAGGTTTGCTCCCCCAGTTGTGTATGTCAGTAAGATCTACTGCCTTTTAAACCATCCAGAAGTATGTAGCATCACTTTCTGAAGTCCCTGTCCTACAGAAGCACATCTGTTCTGGCACAAGGGAACAACAGGATACTATGGGTGGGGAACAGTGGGTGACCATTACAAGGGAGCTCTCCCACCTACCTCCCGGGGCTGCCTCCTTTACTTCCTAGCTGTGACAGTACTATTGCTGTGGGGCCTGATGTCTATCCAACCATAAAAGCCGACTTTGCAGAGTCCCAATGATTCCTGGAAGATGGGACAAGATTCAGTGTGTAGAAAGTGTGAGTGGCCTGAAGCATTCATGCAGGCTAAATTCAGCTTGCAGCTTTTGAAAGCAACAGCTTGCTGGACAGAGTTCTTTGACAACGGATTTACCAGATATAAATACTTCTTGAAACTGAAGAGGCTGGCCATCTTTCCTCACATCATTTCTATTGTTAACCTTGAGAAAATGTCAAGAAGATTGTGGAACTTGGGAGATTTTTTTGTTTGAAAGATTCATAGGTGCAAGGGAATTATGTTAGTAAAGCTCTGAGACGGTACCAGGAATATCTGCCTGAGAAGATGAACTATGATTTTCTTACATTCTTACACTTTTATTATTTGCAAAGCGATGCCAATGATTAATTTTGTTGAACTGTATATTCTTACTGAAACTGAATTTTTATTTCCCAAGTGCTGAAAGATGACTTAAAACAAAAGAAAAAGTCTTGTCTTAAGAGACATCTTTAGAGCCCAATATTTTATTTGGAAGCTCCCATCCTAAAAGTAACCATAAATTGAGTATTCAGACTTCTCAGCCCTCATGAGCAAAAAAGTTCAGCAAGCCTGACGGGCTTTTAGACATTATTAGTGACATGCACAGACTGAAGAGAGGTTCTCCTTTCAACAAAGCCATTAATACCCTATTTTATGCACATGAATCTTCTGTGGTGTTTTAGTTTCTCCCTCCTCTTGTGAGCAACTGCAGGAAAAAAACTGCTAGGATTCATCATACAATCAATATTCAGTACATTAAAACCTCAGCATATCTTAGTGTAGATGCTGAACGTTTAATCTCTGTCACTAGCCCAGCGTGCTTCTTGAGTACACAGAAGAGATTTCAATAAATATTTTATGGATCTCTTTAAAGGCTTATCTCTTTCATTTTTGCCATTTTGTGTTTTATTCCCGCCCCCATCCCTTTATCAAAGGGTATAATAGTCATATGGACAATGCCTATCATATTTTTGAGGATGTTTTTTGAGGTTCTGTAGCCTGACACTAACCCCTTAACAAGGTTCCTTTTATTTTATTTCTATTTTTCCTGAAAAAAAAGCAATCAGATGCTTTCAATTGAAAGCTCTCTGCTTTTAGAATTTATTTTTGCCTGCCCTTAATTACCATTAACACCTCTCTGAACTATCCCTCTAATAGTTTTATTATTCAAGACTTGCTTTTTCACACCTTTTTTAAAGTTGCAGTAGTGATTGTGGTGGGAATTAACATACCACTTTAAGAATGATTCTGTTAAATTCCTCCTCAAATTCTTGCCTTATATGAACAACTCTAGGAGAGACTCAATAAACTGAATTTGTCTAGAGGTTCTACTAGGGTTTTCCTTTTATTTTTCACAACAGTTACCTTCCCACACTTTGCTCTGAGCCAGATGAAACAAATAAGTAAAGGAATCAGCTCTCCCACCACCACCACCTTCATGAACTTAGAAATCATTTACCTCACAAAAACCAAACTTTCCTGAGTACTAATGAGCATATGATTAAGAGTTTATTGCTGCATTGCACAGATTTTGCCTTTTTATTTTAAACAGTTTACACTACAGTTAGTAAGCTTGCATCTGAAGAAAACATGGGCAAGCCTAGTGAAGGGGGGTTTTAGTGCTGTTTTGAAAATATATCATTCATTATTGTTCCTATCATTCATTTCTTGGTTGTCAATAAAAAGTGCCTGTTTCGCTATGTTGCAAGTATTATTTTTTTTAGAGAAGGCAAAATGAAAGAAACACATGCTAACACTTAAGAGCACCAAACATCCAGCTAGAGACCTGAACAGTATATTAATGCAATGATTGAGGCAAATTTTTGCAGTGATTTTTTTTCCTGCTTCTACTTTATTTTTCCTCAGCTTTATTTGCAGAATACTCAGAAACTCTTCCCTGTTCCCTTCAGCTGAGCTCTTTTGATTCAATAGGTTATCTAATAAGATCCTGGATTCTGATAAAGTTTCTATGTATTTCCCCTATCATTTGTACCTCATTCCCTTTTTTTTTTTTTCCAAGGTTAGTTTGTTTGTACTTACAGGTCTCTAATATCCCAGAGTAAAATAAAAGTCACAACAAACAGCTCCATCCAGTGGTTCTCTTTGTGACTGTATTTCCCAAGTTAGTGTTCATTTTGAGCAAATAATTCAGATGAATGCTTTGGGAAATGTGCATGAAGAATATGGACATCAATATGAAGTAAACAAACATTCCCCAGAAGTTTCATTTTTCTCCCATATCTGCATTATCTTCTTTTTTTCTACAACACCAATTTTCCCTTCATAATTAGGAGAAGCAACTGCAAACTACTTGAAGCCCAAAGATAAGAGGATATTTTATTTTAAGCTGCATGGTATGGCAAATACTATACACAGCCATAGAAGAGGCACTTCACAATACAAATTTTCTGCTTTTAACTTGGAAAGTTAGCAGCAAAGGTATTTTAGCTTTACTTTGTTTCTTTTGTAGTCTAAAGGAATTTTTTTAACCTAAAGGAAAGCAATATCTACTTTGTTAAAAAAGAGTAGGCAATATTTTTATTGACATAGTCAATTATGTGTGCCTGTGTAACTTTTTTCAGCTATTATATTCTTCATACCTTTCTGCAGTAATGTTACCAATACAATTCAGAAAAAGCTTCAAAGCATCTTGGAAGTGTTAGAAAGGGAGACAGCTGGCATTGCTTAGAGACTGATCTGAAAAATTTCTAATTTATAGAACTGGGACATCACATGTCAAGGAAACGCCAGCAGGGGCTTTGGGAAGATGATACACCTCTAGCCAYGTCCATTTGTCAGGTGCATCCTTGTTTACTGAGAAATTCAAAGGATCGTGCTTGAGGAGAGGACTTGTAGAACAACTAATTTAAAATGAAGGTATAACACAGGCTTTTTAAAAATTTTTGCATACCAATCCATTTGAAAACTTTTACATAACAAATCTGTCATTCTAGATATTTTCTTTTGTGAATGATACGTAACTGTGGGGAATTAAATGTATGCAAACAGACACGCACATTGCTCTGAGGCTGAGGCTGCTTCCTTATTGCTAGGCCATTTTATTTTCAGGCTAAATATGTTTAAACATTTGTTTCTGGAAGTTTGACAACCAAAATATGAAGAAAATTACTGAGGTCTTAGTTTGCAACAATTATTTTGTGAAATTATCTGCTAAGTAATGTTTTAATTGTTGAAGAACTGGATTTTGACTGCTAAAATACTGTTCAGGACTGTGAACTTGAATACCTTCACAAACTCTTAAATTGCTCTTAAGTTGCTGTTTATACTGTTTCTCTCTGTCCTCAAGTTTTATACCTACTGCTATGGACTCATATGCATTTATTTCTTCTCTTTAACAAAAAGCACTTGAATATAAAACTGTTCTGATAGTCATTCTTGGATTGCCACAGAATAAATGGCATTTCTTTAATGATAAACCAGGCATAGCTACCACTATGCTTAGAGTTAAATATGATCTTAATAAAAATAAACCTAATAATTCTAAAATATTTTGACCAAATTTCCTCTGCAGAATGACAAGTAAAATTAGAGAAGCAAGTACAAAACTGTATCTTTACAAATACCTTCCTCTGAGTAACCAGAGAAATTCCCTTATTAAAAAAAAATACTGTGTTGTTTCATCTTTTTTCCATATTTTTAATGTTCTGTTAATATTGAAAATAATATTGATTCAATCAGTATAAGATACCAAAGTCAGTTGCACAGAAATAGGCTTTAAAGCATTAAAGTACTGTACCATCAGAACTGATAATGACTCAATACATTGTTATTCCAATAGGAAGATTGGGCTGAAGTACAACAAAAACGGAATGACCTGTACGTAGTCCAGCTGTGGGTGATAAATTCTCCAAAAAACAGTGCACCATACCATTGAAGATGGGTGAGGTAGTCTGGGATCTGATACACACTTGCTTCATATTTATATTTGTTGTAATCATTTGCCAGTTTGAGAAGTTCCCTTGCCACAATTTATTTCCATTTCTGCACCATATTGTACGCAGTGCCAAAACAACTGTTGTGCGACTAGTCATGAAGTGAGTGGGGAAAAATATCACTCAACTTAAAATGAGAAGGCAGTAGTACTGTCCAACAGAAGAGCAATGCAAATCCAGGACAAAGCAATAACTCTAAAGACAGCAGCTGGTAAATCTAATTATATCTTACACAAGTAAGGGGGCTTCCCTTTTTCTAAATCAGAATTTTCATAATTTAGGAGTAACAATATGTGATAAAGCCATATATACCTGTACAGAGTTAGTCAACAAGCAGTGCTAGGTATTCTGTCATCAAAAGAGCAAAATCTACAAAGTATTCATAATATAGATAATCAAACAAATGTTAATAGACTTAACAACATTTCATGGGTTTATTTAAAGATTAAAAAAATCCCACAGACTTCTGATTTTGTACTTATGTATGCAATATCTAAGAAATTTTTATGCCTGGACCTGTTCACATCTAAAAGGAATGCAGATCTATGTTTTAGAAAGCAGACAATATTGCTGTAGTCAGTTATGTGAGCCTATGTAATTTTTTCACCTTACTGGGCTTCAATCAGTAGGCCAAATACTGATTCTGAGTTTTGCATGAATGCAAAGCAGACTAAATAGCAGTGTCAAAACAGTGCTTGAGAGATGTTCCTGGACATGGCTATATGCTGTCATAGTCATATCCATCACAGCAGCCAGGTTGATATGCCCCTTACGAGGATTTAAGAAGCCAAAATTTCATCCACAGTACTATTTAGAAAATGAGTGGGATTGTGACRATAACATACTGAAAAGAAATAAAATTTCTGGCTAGAGAGCTTTTTGACCAGGGATTTAATTTTTGCTTCAGAATATGCATACCCCTGAAGTCCTCTAAGAAGTATCACTTATAGATACTTAAAATCAAGGTCCATATTGAATTACATATTCATATGTGAATTATATAATTTTCTCACATCTTATTTGGGTAAGATTCTTATTTAAAAATAATAACTGATTTTAAGAAATTTCTTTTTAGCTTTGAGTCTTTGAAACATGAAAAGAAACTGAAAATAAGGAATCCCATTGCCTGGTCATAGATTTTTAGCACAAAAAATTACATCTGCTGACTGAAAAATAGAGCAACTATCATTATACTGCATTACCTTCCATGCTGACTGGCAACCTGGGAATTATCAGCTGAATCACAATGTATAATTTCCCAGAGCTGGTGCTTCAGGAAAAAGACACACTTCAGTATAGTTACTTACTATAGAAAAAATGCCAACGACAAACAGCAGGAAATGAATATATTACATACACAATTTTCACTTGCAGATTTGGGAAAGATGCAGGGAGAGAGGAGAACTGTGAAGGAGCTCCCCTAGGTTTTGACACATGTTAAAGTACGTTGAAGCAGGAGGTAATGTTCTTACTGCTCTATCAAGAAGAAAAGTTGCACCTGGTAAGATGAGTTCTAAAGTGGAGAAGCATTCCTTTTGACTTCTTAAACCCCTACTTCTTTCAGACACAGACTCGGTTAGAGATGCGATTAAGATGTTTACCCCAAACCCAAAACATCTCTTTCTCTGCCAGCTACGATCTGGTGTACTACAGAGAATACTCTTTCTGATTCATCAGCCAGGGAGTATTAATGCAGACTGACCACATTATAACCATGTTACCTGGAGCTGCTAATGAATTAACAGAGCTTCTCATTTGCTTTCACAGCCACAAACTATTGATTTCTGCAGTAGTGAAATATACAATGAAGTTAGCCTGTAATATAAACAGATTTGGCTTGCTGGATTAAATTTTGTTCAAGTGGTGTCAGTTTTACAAATGAAGGATGTAAATTCTGTATAATCCCCTATTCCTATATTTTCTTTGCTTTATATCTTGTTGCAATAAATCAGAGATGGAAATTATCAGAGAATTTTGCATAGCTTTTAAAAAAAATAAAATATGGGTCACTTCTAGGAATTCTTTAAACTTAACTTTAAAAGACTAGTTTTTCGTATCTCAGAGCACAAGTCAAACATTGGTAAAGAGTTTCTTTATTCAGAGAGTTGGTAAACAGTTTTGTTACTCAGAGAAACTGGGGTTTCTATATATTTCTACAGTTTTGGTAATGCTTGTGTGGAAAATATCTTACAGTGTCTCTGGTTACCCTAAAATCCAGACAACTTTCCCTAAAAGTATACTATATTCACAATTTTGCAGTTGTCTCCTTAAACTCTCTTTCCCTTGCAGCTAGCTGACCAGCTCCTCCTCTCTGGGAACTGGTCTCAAAGACTGCAAATACAACAATTAGTAAATAAAATGACCAGGATTTCATAATGTTTCTGAGAGATGAAGGGGATGGGATACAATTCATGATGCACAACATATCTTCTAAGTCAATATTAAAGAACCATTCTGCATCAGTTTAAGACTGCAATGCCTTTTCCTTTCAAGCCTGCCTTGGCAGTTGCCAGGCAGATCGTTAGGCACTCACAGCAAAACCAGAGAGATTGCATCTTGGGTCATTTCAGGTATTTTTGCAATAGTTCAGCTACCAGTGGTTCGAGTAAAAATGTTAAATTTATGGAGAAAATATTTCAATGATGCAAATGGATAGGGAGGAGCATGCCTCTCCATTAGATCAGTGACATGGATGATGACTCCTTGTCCTTGTGTAGGTTTTTATCTGGTGCCTCTCCAATGCTTTTATGCTTTCAGTAAAATGAGTCACTGCTCCATTTCCCAGATAAAGGAGACTACCAAATTTATTAATGTTGTTGATAGAGCTGAAGAAACTATCTAAAAAATATGACACACAGAAACACTTCGATAAGACGTAAACTCAGTTCACTGAGATTCAAAAAACAGCAATTCTGTCCATCTCAAATATTCTAAAACTTCTAAATACTTACGTAGCTGGAAACTTTTAGACCTAAAATCTCCGTTTAAAAATATTTCTTTTACATGATGCTATTTCTCTTGATTATATATTAATCATTGTGGTTCTAACAGTAGTTCATACTTCTCTTCATTAAACCTTCTAATGATTCACTTCAGGGAACAAAAACATTTTCATATGCCTTAGGTGACCAACTGTACAATAAAAAGCTTGTTTTGGAAATTATTTTTCCATGTTTTTGTGAATGCATACCAGTAGGGTATAACATTGCCCTGCGGAAAATTTTTGTATAATGGAAGTGATGAAGCAGATATGTTGATGACTAAGTAAAACAGGATTTTGAAGAATATAAGAGAACATAATAACCTTTTGCATTGTTTATAAATATAAGCCTATATGCTATATAACAGAAACAGAAGAGAAACAGGGTGCCTCAAATGCACACTGTGTTACCATTTAAAGACCTTTTCCATAAAGGAAAGCAGGACTGATTCAGAAAGCAGAGAAAATTCATATCCAGTATTACTCACTGGAAATAATTTGACCTCATGGTTGCCCCAGGTACTGCATAAGCTGAATACGTGTCGAAGTGAATAAACCATTCAAAGCTAAAACTTCATAGCCTAAGGTGACATAAATACAGTTGAGAGGAAGCTGCAGAGACTTGGACAACCATTACCCATCTAGCACTGGACTCCATTCACCTGCATTATCAATCCAGTATCTCTTCCTTAGCACTACATTCAAAAAGAAGAACTGCATTTGTCCCCCCAGTCCATGACTTGGAATAGTAATAATAATGTTTTTAACATAGAAATATCATTTTTCTCTTAGTCTTTTCTTATTCCACATTACTTGATGTTTTTACAGTATGTAGGTTTATTAAAAATAATAGCTTATTCTGGAAAAATAAAAGTGACTTATGCCCTTCTAGCTGTTGTGATAGTTTCACCGGGAAGCTTATTCAAAATTCAGTCCCCAGTTTTGTATATAAAATAAAGAGACTGATCAAACACATGGCCATTGACTTCACAAACAGAACTTCCTCTTTGAAGTTATAATCATAAATGGAATAAACTGATAAATCTCTAGAAAAAAATCCTTTTGAAAATAATTGAAACAAAAATGTCTCAGATATATAATGAYAAAGAAGTACAAATAATCTGGAAAAGTATGTATCAAGAGAAAAAGCACACATTTTGTAGTGAGGTAGTACATGAATATTGTTCCTCACATACAATCCATGAAGTTACGAATTTTAGGCAGAGGCAGTAATCAATAGAAAGCAGTCTGCAGCTAGCAATTATCTCATTGAGGTATCAAATAGTAATGTTAATATTCAAAGAAGAGGAAAGAGAAGTAATGTAATACCTCACCAAACCATGTGATGCCCTAGCATCAAATCTTAACAAATTTGGGTCATATAAACAGAAAGAGAAAAGAAAGAAGAGGTTAATCCATCTTGAAAGGATAGAAGTCCTCTAGACATCTGCACTGTGTGACTCTGGACAGCTGGAGGTGAAACCTTCTCTAAGGTTTGCTACCAGTGATGTCGGGTGTGGAGGCTTGATACTGTACCTCATAAGCTAAGAGGTTAGTGTAGGTAAGGAAAATCCTCATACTTGAGTATAACTGTAACAACTTATACTGGCTTTTTAATCTATTTTTGTACGTTTGTTCCATTATTGCAAAACATATGCTTTCATATGAACTTATGTTTTATCACTAATGGTAGAACTAACTCTGTAAATGGAAACAAAAATATTTTGTTCAMAACTTGCAACAAGCCTTAAACCCAGAACGTTGATAAGCAGCACTGATCACCCTATTTACCAAAATGCATCAGAGCCTCTCTGACCTGCCATGTGAATTGATTTAGAAACTGGAAATGTGAGAGTCTGTGCAGAATGGGTGAGCTCCAGTGGCCAGCGTTTACGCAGAAAACTGTCCAACATTCAGTAAATAGCGGGATAAGCATTCAACCTGGAAATCAGTTTAATGGCAATTAGTAAATACCAACAATTAACAATTATTAATATTAACTGTTAAAATTAATAGAGCAGTTTAATGTTGAAATATAATGTCTCTTTACATCATGGTCTTTTATAAGGATCTGCCACAGTAAACACAACTTTGCCTACAAGTGATTTGCAATGTCTTGATTGAAACAGTATTCTTTCAACTTTTCTATTATATTTCAGTAAAGATTCAATGTTTCTGAATACAGCTGTTCTGTGGGAAATTCTCTACTGTCTGTTCAACRCTTGACTTGCTTGCTCTACAATTTTTTGGGGGTAAACCCTATGTTCAAGCTGACTTCATGACATCAGTTGCTCCACAGTCACTCCAAAATACCTTAAAAAAAAGATTTTGCAATACTGCAGCACAAATATTCACATCTCTTTTTCTTTAAGACTAGGAATCTCAGCTGGCTGCTACAAAAGAAAGTCTAATGAGGTTTGGACAAAAGTAATTTGTTTAAAAAAAGAGCAGTATTTAAAATTAGTTTCTCTGATTCAGGAATAAAATCATAAAGACCTCTAAACTGAAGTAGTAAAGTAGGAGGCAAAACCATGCAATGGTAATGTGGTGTCTGAAACTGCAGCCCACCCTTAAATTAGATAGTGACTATCAACCCCCCAGTTCATCTTCCTTCTCTCACTCCTTTTGAAAGTTTTTTCCATCATCCCTTTCAGTCCCTAGCTAAGTGAAAAAACTATTTCTGTGTTCATGTCAGTGTGGCAATGAGCTCCATGCATTCGTTCTGTTTTAAGTATTAAAAATTTCAAATGGTCTCTAAGCAAGCAAGGAGGCATATTGTGCTGCTTTTTTTATTGCATAAAAAATATGGACAAATCATTCAATTGTAGAGCTAAAAAAACCTGCAGCCTCCAAATTCTGAAATAGCACTTCATTCTTCAGACACTAAAACTGTTTCTCTCTGAAGAGCCTTTTGTGACATGAACACGCAGAAAGCCTTCTGGCTGTTTTATTATCTAACAGAGCTGTGCGTGCTTTTGCAGAGGCCCCACGCCTGCTGCAGCAGCAGCACCATAAATAAACAACACACTGCCCTGCTGGAACGGATGAGTCCTTTCAACAGACCTCCACGGAGAAATGCGTCTCGTGGCTGCCCGCTGCTTGCAAAAGTAGAGCGTGATAAGCAGCGGGAGTGGGGCAGGCATGGACAGCCCCTCAGGTGAATGCTGGCTGGGAAATGTTTTTAATTTATCTAGATCCCCGAGAGATTGTCCTGAGGATATTAGACTTCTGCAGGCCAATGGTTTTTTGCTTGGGCACTTTCCCTCTTCGTCTGCCCCCTCCTCTCAGATGCACACGCACGACGCTGAAGACGGGTATACCGCTAGAAAGGGTTTGAAAATCAGGTGGAGCCAAACCTGGATAACGGGTAGTCTACAGAAAATCACGAGCAAAGGCTCTCATTGGAGGGATGACCTTTTAGCTGCATCAGACCTTATGGAAGGCTCACAAAGGTGCTCACAGAGGTATAATGATGTACACTGTTTGTGTAAGGATTTCTCCTATCTTTTCATTGCTAAACACTGAGCACCTTCTGCTTGCTTGAACAACAGATGGATTTTTGTCCGGTTAGGTGGCAAGACTTGTGCCTGTTTAGACCAGAAGAGCCCTGACATGCTGTCATACATAGCAGCCGTATCTCCACACTGTCRATGATAAGGGGCCTTATGAATGTCACCGCAGAGGTGACATTTGCATTCTTCAGCGTGTCTCAGGAGCAGCTGATGGAGGGCATCTGGCTGCTCCGTTGCTTAGTCAATAGCAAACAGGATTCGAACATGCCGACGCTTCACTTAAACTCTGCCGACCCAGGCTCTGAAAGGTACTGTGTCAGCTGACACGGGAAGTCCTGGGCTTCTGTGATAATGAATAAATTCTAGTCATCTTCAGCAGTGAGTCAGTCTGTAAAAGATTTTCACAAGCCCCACAGATACAGCCATTTGTGAGCACATTACAGGGCCCCTGAGTAACCTGGTGACATGAATTCTGTCCATGTAGGGCACAGCTGGTGTCCCTGAATCTATACAAAGCAGTTCCTGCAGCCTCTCTCTGATATATAAAAGTGTTTCTGTGGTGAATCCCAAAGTCACATCAAATTCCTTTTACTAAAATCATTTAGCAATTTTCTGTGCATAAACAAAATATTTGGTTGATATTCTGCACAAATGTCTAAGAATCTTCCTTTTCTAGAAAGCTGATATCCTTTGCAGACCTCAAATGTTCAAGAAATTAATATTTGATACAATCTTTCTGAGAAGGCTGGCTGTCTTACCTCTAGGGTACCAGTCCTATCTTCAACGCCATGTCTCTGAGACAAAGAGTATAGTTGCAATGCTACTGAATATGGTGAAAGCTGTATAAAAGATTGATTAAAAAAGTCAAAAATAGATCCATCCCAGCAAGTAAGCTATCACCAAGTGGAACTAAAAAGAGGTATGCCTCCCAGGCAAGTAATCAATGAATGGCATTTGCAGCATTACTGGACATCTTTTCAGAACTCACCAGCAGCTCACCAGCAACTGTTATCCAGTTAGAAACTTTTAACAGCTGTAATTTGCCATAGAGAACAAACCTTGTATGTTAGCAGCATTATTTGTTTCTGCATATTCCAAATTTTTCATCTCCATTCAGTGGCCAGTTTTCRAAATCTTGTCTGGCACATCAGACCTCTATTTCAAGTTAGTTGTACATGTCTTTCTACCTGGTAGTTCTTCTTTCAACTGTCAACTGGAAAAAGTTGATGTCTGGTCATTGATAGTCAACTGCCTCTGCTACTATCATTCTGATAGTGCCATTCAGGTCTGACTATTCTTGATGAGAACTATGTAGGAATTCATTCAAACAAGTATGCCCACACAACAAGCAAGAACCGCTATTTTCCACAGTATAAATTTACTTCTTTAAACCTCACTGATAATAACAGAAGGTATGAGCAAAAAAAAAGAAAAAGCATCCCCTTTTTTCTTTCAAAACAGTCAAAACATTCATACATTCAAAACACAACAGCCCTCCTAATTTTCTTGAAACAAATACATGTTCAGATATCCTACCAAAGATGAAGACAGTAGAAACACTATGCTGTGTGATAAGTAATAGAGCAATTATACAGGCTGAAAGGAAGTTTGAAGAACAAACAGCCAAAACACTATTTCATTGAGCAACTGAAAATTGGAAGAGAAATAAGGGAACCATTAAGAAGTCAGCATACTTTACATATAAACTAAATAGTATCTTACCAACAATTTCAGTTTAGTCAGTTAAGTCAATAGTTTAGTAATAAGTATATATCAAAAAAGGTGGTGCTGAAGAATAAAATAAAAGGTAACAAGGAGGCTGTTTGACAATTTTAAAATATATTTACACTTGCTAGATCTACTTGCTCACATTATATCTTGTAACTAATGAGAAGAAGGTACACTGAGGGAAAGGAGAAAAAGATAGCCAAAACCAAAATACAATATAATAAAGGAGAAGAAGATAATGAGCAGCATACTTTTTTCTTCTTAGCAATTTGATCAAATTCTAGGACTCACAGATCCATAAAAAGAGGCATGGAGCTAGCTGGATGGACCTTCTGTCAGAACTGAATCTAAAATACCTAGATCACTTTGAAAATCTTTGTTTTATGGTACCTTCAAAATTGGTCTGCTGTCTGTTGTTGTCCCCTCAGAGGTGCAAAATATGACAAGTTCCTGTTAAAATGTTATTCTTTYTATTATATTTAAGATATGTGTAAAGTTTTAGTGAATTCCCTTGTCTGTTAAACAACTTTCCATCACACTGTGATTTGTTCTTAAAGATCTGACTAAAGCAAAATGTTTCTTCAACCTCTTCCAGGTTTTGCTGAGAACAAAATTGAGCTGGGTTTCTAAGGTCCTCTTTGAACTTGATTTCACTGCTGAAGAAAGGCTACAGTTAAATTAGGAACTTTAACAAGTTTCTAAAACTTATATAAAACCCTGTCTTATGGACTTCTTTCTCTGTTTTAGTTTTAGTTTTCAAATGTCATAATATGTGCGATTTAAAGCTATTCTTCCTTTCTCTTGCAAAGTTTGTTATGGAGCGATATAACTGTGTCCTGGTTTTGGCTGGGGTAGAATTAATTCTCCTCCTAGTAGCTGGTGTAGTGCTGTGTTTTGGATTTAGTAGGAGAAGAATGTTGATAACACACTGATGTTTTAGTTGTTGCTAAGTAGTGCTTACACTAGTCAAGGGCTTTTCAGCATCCCATGCTCTGCCAGGTGCACAAGAAGCTGGGAGGAGGCACAGCCAAGACAGCTGATCCAAACTGTCCAAAGGGATATTGCACACCATAAGATGTCATGCTCAGTATATAAACTGGGGGGAGTCGGCCAGGGGGCAGTGATCACTGCTCGGGGACTGGCTGGACATTGGTCAGCGAGTGGTGAGCGGTTGCATGACTTGTTTTTTTCCCCTGGRTTTTGTTCCTCTCTCTCCCTCTCTCGTTTTACTTTTCATTAAGATTTGTTGTTGCTGTTGTTGTTGTTGTTATTATTATTATATTTTATTTCAAGTATTAAACTGTTCTTACCTAAATCCATGAATTTTTTTACTTTTGCTCTTCTGATTCTCTCCCCCATCCCACCAAGGTGGGGAGGGTGAGCGAGCTGCTGTGTGGTCCTTAGTTGCCGACTGTGGTTAAACCACAACACTATGGCAGCAAATCTGTCAATTTTTCATACCCATTATTCCAGAAAAAATCTCCAAATGCTAGAATGCTTTGGTGCTTTTGATAATGAATGAATTATTGTGAATGCTTCATTTATTGTTCCAGATAAAATGGATACTATTTTGTTAAGAACAACACAAAAGATGCTTTGGTCATTTGAAATCAGAATTTGTGGAACATCTAACTTCTCCAGTGAAGAAATTCTTCCTCTTCCCCTATCCTATGCCTGAGAATAATCAGTAGCTGATGATGTCTACACAATTAATGACTCCATGAACCTGACAAACTCTCTATTTTTAGCCACCGCTGACATTTGTGGAATGTCACCAAATGAAACAAACCCAAAGAGGAGAAAGTACAATTTTGAAATAGGTAGGATCTATCTTCTACTCTGGAAATGTGACTGATATCTGTTTGTCTGAGCTTCAGTTGATTGTCTGACTTCCTGTGTAGCAGAAGTTATTTTGATTTATTATCTCATAATTTTCACCAGCTCTCAAATTGTTGCGATCAAGGGAATCATTTCCAAAACACATTTCAGCAGTGGTTCATATGTAAGTACTTCCTATTCATCAGGAAGAAGTCTGCAAGTGAAAAATCTAACTCCTTTGTTGTCTGTATCCTCTGCGGCAGGATCCAAAAGAATTGAACATTGAGCAGTTCTTATGTTCTGAAAAGTTGATTCCTGGAGAGGAAACCTATGCTATATTTGATATATGATACTTGGGACTTGATCCCAAGCTTCCAACAACTCCACCAGCTACTGCTGTTTTCAGATGGGTATCTTGCAGCTGGGTATGTATTTAAATAATGAGATTTTCCTTTTTTAATTTTCAGAAGCTTCTAAAACTTCTGAAAAACTTCTAAAAAAGCCTCTAAAATATTTTTCCAATCTTTTTCTCACCTTCAATTCTGGACAAGATGGTGATAAATATACAGGCCTAGATTTTTTTTTCTCACGATTTTGTTCAGCTTCCAGTTTAAATCAGTCAATGATATTGTCCTGTTGAATAAAGCTTCTGGCCAATGTCACTACACAAGTTGGTAAGGGATGCTCTGGAGTAGAATACAGGTGAGGCATGATGTATAACAGTGCCTGGTGCAAATTGCTTGTGGTTTTACTTAACCTCTTGGTGCTTTTGCTTCTGGATGAAGGTAAGCAAGAAGGAAGCAGCAGAACCCCAGGAGGGAGGGAGGGATAAAAGTTAGATTGGAGAAGAGATCACAGAACGGCACCCAGGGAGGAGGGGGAAGAGAAGGGGAGGCGGAATCGAGCTTCATTCCAAAAAGGTTCAGAAACAGTGGCTCAGAGATACATCACAAATCCTGAGATRATAAGTTATTTGGATGAAGTCCTCAAATGTCTGTTCAGAAGTTTGTACATGGGACTACCACAAAATAAATATTGATAAAATAATCCTTACTTTGTAGGAAACATTAAAATTACAGATTGCTTTGTGGCCTGGAGCATGAGTTTGTATGACTTCTACCCAGGTTTTCGTGTTACCCTTTTTCTATGACTATAATTGTCTGTGGTAAAGTCCAGTTGCAATGCAAGAGATTTGTTTGCCTTTAGCATCTGTTCTACATACTCTACTGAGAATCCTGAAGTGAAAAATTAATTCATTTTTGTAGGCAATTTTATGACATCACAATCTCAGGTGAACTTTTCCACATGTGGCACAAAGTCATCCTTCCTCAAGCCCAAGCTACAAACTAATAAGGCAGGACAGGGGAGAAGCAATGATGGTCTTTCCTGCAGCCACCTAAAGAGTGAGGACAGTGTCAAGGATCAGCCTTTCTTCAGCTGCACTGTGTCACACACTGAGGCTAAAGTAACAACCGGAGCAGGAGCCTGCCCACCTGGAAGACACTTCTCCTTTGGGTGCGGGAATGCTTTCACAGGATGCCACAGCATTACCCCCACAGTTCCATTAGCTAGTCCTGAGAGAGATTGACCAGCTCTGACATACGAAGTACAGTTTGATTAGTCGTAAAGTACCTTGCACATAACGGCTACCCGCAACACCCAAAAGAAGCTCTGTAATTTTGCACAACCTGCATTGGCACCATCCCTTATGAATAAACATTTAGTCATCCTTTCTCACTCCAGATGAGTTGAAATTCCAGGTTAGATTATAACAACWTTTTTTATAAGATGTCCTATGTGTAATTTTTTTGATTGTGAAACTGTTGGAGTGACAAGAAATTTGATAGACCATCAACAAATGTGCATACACTAATTGAGCTGTAATCCATGGAAGGCATAACTAGCTGACCCCTTTGCAAAGTCAAGACACATACAAAGCTTGTGAGGGCTTTGTAGGACTTATCAGAAGGTTTGGTATATTTATTCCCTGAGGTGGCTTTGAGGAGAGGGGGGAGGAGGGCTCTCTTGCCTCACAGGAAACAATTATCTTCTATCATCACTGAAAGGGAGAATGAGGTATTCAGGAAATAAAGAGCTTTCCAAATATTTTCAAATGGATGTGATTTTCTGGGTTTCATTGTTATATTATTAAGGGTTAACAAATTGACCCCACAGATTCCATTCTCCTACACACATTTCTGTTCCAGATGTTACTTGTGCTCATGTTTACACTTTTAAACTATAATGCTTCTTTCACATTCCTATTAGTTCTTCCAAGGTTTCATGCCACTGTTTACAATTCCTTGTTTAACATATTTGAGGCTTAAGCCATAGCAGTCTCCAGGCAAGGCCAGTGCTGAGCAGGCAGGATAACAATGAGGTTTAACTGCTCTTGAATAAAAATAAATCATCACAATTAGGGGGAAGATCTATGTGGCAAAGCATCATGCAGTTCAATAGCAGGGGTCTGCTAGGCACTGTAGCTCTTCTGCTGCAAAACTCCTAATTAGTTTGTTTTCTCCCATAGAACATTTGTTTGGGCTGTATCCACCCTGATTAGAATACAAAATTTTCCYTTTCAACACACTTCTCAAAGGAGTTGCTAGGTCATCTCACTATGTATTTTCTGAGTTACTGGGGGAAGGTGGTTGGATTTAAGCTTTTTGGTTTTTTAGAAAAACTTTGGTGGGATTCTAGCCACTGCTTGCTGAAATGGTATTTGTAAATCTCTGTAACAAGCCCAGCTGGAGCATTGAAGGTTATGCTAATTTCAGTCTATGGCTCTGCTGGTGTGACAAGCCAGGCTGTAAAATTCAAGTATTGGCTAAGGTCTAAAATGCAAATATTTATGTCAAGTTTTTCAGTTGCCAAGTAATAGGTACTGTACAGTTACAAGTCTTCTAAAGGTGGTTATATGATTGATAAAATAGCTTTCGGGAAGTATCATCTGTACATATATATTCAGACTCCTAATTAACCTATGTGAGAACAGAGTTGTTTGAGCAACCCCTTTATGATTTCTCAAATATTTATGCACATAAAGAGCCACAAATCCCCATTGCTGAAAACATTCCAATAAAATCATGGATGTATTTGGTTTCACTGTGTTAAGACTTGCTGTTGCTATTACTTGCTGTTGTTTCACTGTGTTAAGACTTGCTGTTGCTATTACTGAAAATCCTACACACCAAAAAGGCAAGGAGGGGTGAGAAAGAATAATGTATATTCTTCTGGGCATAGAATCATAGAATTATAGAATCATTAAGGTTGGAAGAGACCTCTAAGATCATCAAGTCCAACCATCAACCCAACACCACCATGCCCACTAAACCATGTCCSGAAGCGCCACATCCACACGTTTTTTGAACACCTCCAGGGATGGTGACTCCACCACTTCCCTGGGCAGCCTGTTCCAATGCTTGACAACCCTTTCGGTGAAGAAATTTTTCCTAATATCCAATSTAAACCTMCCCTGGCGCAACCTGAGGCCATTTCCTCTCATCCTATTGCTTGTTACTTGGGAGAAGAGACCGTCACCCACCTCTCTACAGCCTCCTTTCAGGTGGTTGTAGAGAGCGATAAGGTCTCTCCTCAGCCTCCTCTTCTCCAGGCTAAACAACCCCAGCTCCCTCAGCCGCTCCTCATAAGACCTGTGCTCCAGACCCTTCCTTCAYCAGCCTCGTCGCCCTTCTCTGGGCACGCTCCAGCACCTCAATGTCCTTCTTGTAGTGAGGGGCCCAAAACTGCACACAGTATTCGAGGTGCGGCCTCACCAGTGATGAGTACAGGGGCACGATCACCTCCCTACTCCTGCTTGCCACATTATTTCTGACAGAGGTCAGGATGCCGTTGGCCTTCTTGGCCACCTGGGCACACTGCCGGCTCATGTTCAGCCGGCCGTCAACCGGCACCCCCAGGTCCTTTTCCGCTGGGCAGCTTTCCAGCCACTCTTCCCCAAGCCTGTAGCTTTGCCTGGGGTTGTTGTGACCAAAGTGCAGGACCCGGCACTTGGCCTTGTTGAACCTCATGCAGTTGGCCTCGGCCCATCAATCCAGCCTGTCCAGATCCATCAGGCAACTGTTTCCATACAAGCAACAAAAGAAGATTTTTTTTTTTCCATATTTCTACATACATAAACACACACACATAAGTAAGCAATAAAGACATCTGGGGAGACTATTTCTCCCCAGACGGCTTTTTCCCCTGTCTCAGTTATGAGCCTATTATTTGAAATGCCACTAAAGTTGACAGAAGAGCTCCTACTCTCTTCAGTGAATACTGAGTCAAGCCCAGAATTACCTGCACAAACATCATTAGCTTAAACAGCTCACAGAATGGCAGCACTGAAATCCTAAGCCTCAGGCTGCTCTAACTCATTTGCTCAATCAGTATCTACTCCTCTTTGACTTTATCAGGTGAACATTTAACAGATATTTCTTTGGGAACTCTGTGCTAAATGTGAAACATTGACATACCTGGAGGCTCACAAAAACTCAGTCTAACAACCTGGGATTTTTATTATTTCACTTCTCTCCCCCCCCACACGCCCCAAGGCAGAACAGTGCAAATCATTGAACATTCCACCTTTGCAGAACAGCATCGTGACCCATCACTTAAAAGACAGATCTGAAAGTTTCATTGCAGTCTTTGTATTGGTACATAAACTTTATTAAATGAGAAGAGGCTAAGTAAAATGGAACCAACAAAATCTGACTACCATTTCACACTCCAGTGGAATTTTAAATGCTGGTTATGTGCAATGCATAAGTATATACAGGCTCTGACCCTTGCTCTTAGGGCCATAAACCTTTTCTAGTCATAATGACAAATGCTTCAGAGACTGTTCTACTTGGGACAAACACTAGCTACAAGGTGATTTGAGCCATCTCTTATTTATGCCTCTTATAGATATTCTTCACATTGGAATGGCATGATTAGAAAGCTCTCCTACCAACTATAGGCAAGCAAAGAGGTCGACAAAAATAAAAGCGACTTAAGAATAGCCACTTAACTTGCAACCATGAGCTGATCAAATACTGCAAAGACCAGTGTCATTTAAACATTTGCAGGGAAAGAGAAAGAAAGAGAGAGAGGGAGAGAGAAAATGTTTCAATTCATCTTATCTGTTTAAAACAACAACATTATATCATCAGCTTTGCAGAAAGCAATTTTTTCTCTGTTACATAGTCTGCATTAAAATCTATTGGACCAACTCTCAATAAAGCAAGTATCGAGTGAAGTCAATGGAGTATCACCTTGCAGGAGTAGGTACAGATCCATATTTCAAGGTTTGTCTTTGTAATTCTTGCAGCAACAAAACCACTTGTCCTCTGAAATTTACCCATTCTCTTTTTAAGCACAAAGGCATGCTTGCCAGGTGTCCCTGCAGAAGAGAAGACCACTTTAGTGCAGATAACTCACGTAGCTCTAAACCTGCATGTTCTTTTTCTCACAGTAACCCATGTTTTTTACTGATCCTAACAAAATTGGACCTGACTGGATTAGTTATTCTTGCTGCAGTATTATCCCTATTACACTAACAGTGCAAATTAAATAAAAATAATAAAAAAGGGAGGTCATCTACTCACATTTATTGTACTATTGTAGCTAAGGTTATGTTATACTTATTTTTGGTTACCCAAAAGACATGTATTGGCTGCCTAACAGTGCTAACAAATCTTGACTTGCATTATGCTTTGTAGTGATTCACTGTATTCCATCATAAAGTGTGCAATATTTCATCAGCAGATGAAAGTAGACTTAGAGTGTCTTTTCAGTTTTAATTTATTTCAAGTACTTAAGCTTTGACAATTAATAAATTACAAAAAAGTCCAAAATTTAGCTTTTTATGTAAATTATATGTGAGCTCCCATATTATATCTGTATAGCATGCAATATACGATAACTGCTTTACTACAATAACACAGGAAAGGTTTATACTTGCAAAGTTCTTTTGAAATAAGATGAGGCCTATGTAAAATAATGATTAATTAAGTTGGCAGTTCATTGCAAGAACACACTTTCTATTCCCAGAACTTCAACAGTGGTCCTGGCCGAAAGCCTGTATTCTCTATTTGTTATTAGCCAATCCCCAATTGGTCTCACTGTAAAGATGCCCCTGAGAGGTCTGGACAGGGAACCCCTGGTAACAAATTACAGATTTCTACCTCCAGAGCTAAATTAGTAACTTGGTTAGATGTAACAGCTGAAGTCAGTTATCCCTTCTGGAACCTTGAGCTCCTCTGTGGTTTCTAGAGAGGGATGTGACAGCTGAGAGTTATATTACTTTAATGGATTTTGACTTGTTTCTTGATCACACAGAAAGATTCCTCCTCTTAATCTCCCAGGCTGTTACATTTTTTTCATTTTCTTCTCCCATTGCACAATTTTTATTAGGACTCTTTTTCCCACAAAAAGATATGAGGAAGGGAATTCCTGCATCAGTTTTTTTTAAGGTGACCCCATGCCCTAGCATCTTCACAAAATATAACATTAGCAAACTAAGCCAGGCTGTGACTTAGCAAAGTTCAGAGATAATTCAAGCAGTGAAATCACAGTGATAGAGTGTCAAGTGTTTTCTTCTGCACTATAAAGGAAAACATTCTCTTTGAACTCAGCAAGGACTTTGTAGGACAGGAGGATTATTTGAACCAATTTCCAGAACACTCTTCTCAAACTGTTCTGCGTGTTGGAGGAACACTGCAGATCCCTTGGATGTAAATTGCAAATTGTTTCCCCCAGTCAGATAAAGGACACACACAAGGTTCTCCTTGTATTTATGTGTCTAGTGGTACTTGAGTCTGTGGCAAACACTTAGTCAATAAGAGCAAACATCAATAGCAATAAAAAAGGCTTGTCTTTCTTTTTCCTGCAAAGTCAATGGAATCTGTCTCATGTGATTTACTTGCCCACTTTTGCAGGTAAAATGGTCCCAGGGCTGGAACAATTCTGTTTGATAGGCACATTTTACAACTATTTAAATGGCTGCCAATATCATCATCCATCTTCTGCCATCAGAAGTGTTGTCTTGCTAATGTTTTCTTGTTTATCACACCTGAATTATCTATATGTAATGCACATAGGGGCTTTGTTGATATCACCTTAATTTCTGTACTTCAGAAATTGCATGGCAATTTAGATGTCATTAAAACCAGCTTAGCATTGCTACATATTTGTAAGATCAACCAGCAAGGGTAAACAATCTTCAAAATCCACATTATCTACAACACCCTTTTATGTTTGCCATTTATTCATTAGAGAACTGGTTTCTATAACTTAGCTTTATTCACTTTAAGAAAGGATGACTCTCTGGTAATTCTATGTAATTAACCACATATCAGATGCCATTTCCCAGCTTCAAATTTCAGTTTGACTCTTGAAGGAGACAAACAGAAGAGAACGAAAGACAGTTATAGCTATTCAATGTCTGTTTGATTTGTCAAAAAATATGAAGGGTGTTGTTCTGTGCTACCTTAGCCTGGCCCTTGTCCCTAATGACCACTACACCTTCACACATTTGAATGTCTCAGAAAGAATCCACAAAAGGGAATTTGTTAAGTACAGCCTTGCAGAACTAAATGGACTTTGGTAGTATTTGTGTGCCATATCCTAAGCATTAGCAAACATTTCATCAGGCTTCTGAGTAGTTCCCTGTACTAAATGAAAAGCTGTGTGTAATATATTTTGAAAAGAAAGCACTAGAAGGGCCCAAAAAGATACATCAAAAATAGAAAAGAAGACAAGAGGGTCAGTGAAAACAATAAAGCATTAAAAGAGACAGTGATATAGGAACGACAGAAAGGGAAAAAGGACATAGGTAGAAAAACTCAAAACTAACTATGTAAAAGAAAATAATGCAAGTATGAATACGATGACCCACAAACTAACTATGTAATTGATATGTCTAATATATTAATTGCATTGAATTTTGGATGCGTGTGGAAACACAGACACAAATTTTGAAGGTGCACATAGCAATAACACCACAGCAAAATTTTGTTCCAAAGTACTTTTTAAAAAATCTGTCCTATTACATTAAATGTTACACATTTTAAGTAAGGAGCTGAAGGTAAAGCTCTTAATGTCTGTGTTAATCTACCTTTCCTGTTTCGTAACAAACAGATCATGTTTGTCACATGTGATCTGACCTCAATGAAAATTTCTCACTTCCATCATCTTTGCTAATACAATTGTTCAAGGCTATTCAAAGGAATCTGATCAAGCCAGGAATTTTCTTTGATCTGTGCAACGGTAATGTTTAATTTCCTGCAATGGGTCTCAGATATTTATATCTGTTTTGTCCATAGAACTGGAAATAAATTCTGATGTATTTTAAAGGACATGAGATCAAAGCCAAAGGTACGACTTGTGATATCTTAGCCTGTACCAACTACAAAGTAAAATGACTTTACTGTGACAGTGATTGTTCAGTATCCTGTCCAGGACTTAAGACAGGATCTTACACTCACTTTACAGTGGAAGAAATAAAGACAGTAAAATTACTAATATAACGTACAGAGAGAATTTCAAGTCATCAATAGATTGCAGTAAAGCTTAAAATCAGACAAAAATTAGTCTGCTAGCAAACAAAAATACTTTTGTGGGCTTATTGCCAGATACTGTAAACTCCCTGTAACTGTGAAGTTAATTGATGCTGCTTTCCAACATCAATAGATGCTGTGAAAGTTTGACAGTGCCCCAAAAAGAGCTCTGAAGAGTCTCAGAAAGCATGACTAAGCCTTGAACTTCAGAGAATGACACATTAGAGCAAGAAGCTCAACACTAGTAACCGGGCTTACAACATTTTACTGATTAAAGATTATTTTTCACAAAGAAAAGGATTAGAGTTGCTTGTTTAAAACAAAAGCTGACATTGTGCTTTATTGTGCAGACAACACCAAGCTGGGTGGGAGTGTTCATGTTCCTGAGTGTAAGAAGACTCTACAGAGGGATCTGGACAGGCTGGATCAATGGGCCAAGGCCAAATGTAAGAGGTTTAACAAGACCAAGTGCCGGGTCCTGCACTTGGGTCACAACAACCCCAGGCAACGCTACAGGTTTGGGGAAGAGTGGCTGGAAAGCTGCCCAGCGGAAAAGGACCTGGGAGTGYTGGTCGACAGCCGGCTGAACATGAGCCGGCAGTGTGCCCAGGTGGCCAAGAAGGCCAAYGGCATCCTGGCCTGWATCAGGAATAGTGTGGCMAGCAGGAGTAGGGAGGTGATCGTGCCCCTGTACTCRKCACTGGTGAGGCCGCACCTCGAATACTGTGTGCAGTTTTGGGCCCCTCACTACAAGAAGGACATTGAGGTGCTGGAGCGTGCCCAGAGAAGGGCGACGAGGCTGRTGAAGGAAGGGTCTGGAGCACAGGTCTTATGAGGAGCGGCTGAGGGAGCTGGGGTTGTTTAGCCTGGAGAAGAGGAGGCTGAGGAGAGACCTTATCGCTCTCTACAACTACCTGAAAGGAGGCTGTAGAGAGGCAGGTGTTGGTCTCTTCTCCCAAGTAACAAGTGATAGGAYGAGAGGAAATGGCCTCAAGTTGCGCCAGGGGAGGTTTAGATTGGATATTAGGAAAAATTTCTTCACTGAAAAGGTAGTCAAGCATTGGAACAGGCTGCCCAGGGAAATGGTGGAGTCACCATCACTGGAGGCGTTCAAAAAACGTGTGGATGTGGCGCTTCGGGACATGGTTTAGTGGGCATGGTGGTGCTGGGTTGATGGTTGGACTCGATGATCTTAGAGGTCTTTTCCAACCTTAATGATTCTATGATTCTATGATTCTATAGTTACATATCCCCAAGGAGAGGGGAACAACTGTACCAGCCAACTGCTCAGCTCAAATAAGCTGAGTGTGTTGATGTGGACTGCACTTGCACTCATATGTTGTGAAAAAATCAGACCCTAGTCCCTGTCTACAGAGGAAAAAAAGGTTTATTCACAAAGGTCCTGGTTTATTAATGTGTTTAGTTAAGTCTATGCCTATTCACTTAAAGTTGTATAAGTACACCAAAATCAGTAGCAATAATGGACCCACACTTCAATAACCTATGAAATTTGGGCCTATCTACCATCTAACCAGGTAATTTTTACAGGTTTTAATTATAAAAGAACTTTATTTTCCTAATTGTTAGTATTGTTCATTAACATCATCCTTGATATAATTCAGTAAAGCAGAGTAATGAGTAATAATAATGATAAAGTGCTTCGTTCTCAAAAATAGAGTGCAGAATTCATAGTCTAGAATATATGTATATGTGTATATACTCTTGTCCAGTAAAAAAAATATTGGAAGCAATATAATATATAGTATCAATGATAATCCTAAAAAAACAATTCAGTTTGGGAAAATTGTCTATTTTTGTACGGTCCTCCCACTCTCGGTTTTATGTCCTGCAGAAACTGTGCCCAGATAACACAATACGAGCAATACAACAACGATGCTCAAAACAGTAGTGCATTACCTTTAAAACACATCTGAATACACAGTGGGTCTCAGAAACCTACTGTGCAATTACAATTGTAATTACAATTTTATTGACAGTAAGCTGCAACCTTAAATAGTCATGTGATACTATTTACTGATTTTTTGGTGACAGATTTAATGTGCCATTTAATTTAATGGCAGATAGAACTTCCATCACCTTCACAGCAGCTTTGCATGTCAAATCTGGAAAGTAGTCGCAGTTCTTTGTTTATTGTTGCATATGAGCTGTTCTTTAGACTTTACTCACTGTATACTAAAAATGCACAGGATGGCAGACATTTTCAAAATACGTACACAAAGGATTTGATTGGAGACTGCATTCTGACACAGTTCAGTGTGTTTTCTTCTACTTTTTCTCTGAACCAGTTCATAGTCTAATATAAATTGAAATGTCAATACCTTGTATGACATTTACCTTGGTCTAACAGGGGATCAAGAATAAAATAATAAAATGGATTTTCTCCCAGTTCATCCAGACTCTACTCAATCAAGATTTTTTGTTTGTTCAAGAAATTTGAGAAAAAATCAGATTTTACTTATTGTTTGAAAGTGCTCTTTCTAGTTTTTGCCACAATCACCTGGATCAAGAAGCAGTAGCTGCAGAGACATTGGTGTTGCAGTATTTCTGGAAGCATCTCCTCCTATGAGGGAAGGCTGAGAGAGCTGTGACTGTTCAACCTGAAGAAGAGAATGCTTGGGGGGATCTGATCAATGTGCACAAATAGCTGAAGGAGGGTGCAAAGAGGACAGAGGCTTTTCTCAGTGGTGTCCAGTGACAGGACTGAAACATGGGAGGTTCCCTCTGAATATCAGAAAACTCTCTTTCACTGTGAGAGTGACCAAGCACTGGCATAGGTTGCCCAGGGAGGTTGCAGAGTCTTCCACCTTGGAGATATTCAAAAGCCATCTGGACATCGTCTTGGGCAACCAGCTCTAGGTTGCCCTGCTTGAGCAGGGGGCTTGGACCCAGGGGTCCCTTCCTACCTCAACCACTTCTATGATTCTGTGATTCTGGAAATCTGTCAAGATGGGCTGCTTTTCATGAGAAATCCAAACCAACACAACAAGCCTGAAATGTTTTATAGAACCTTTACCTATAGACCTAAATATCCTCATTTGTGTGTGTGAAAGGAAAGAAGAGAAGAGGAAAAAAGAAAGAAGAGGAAAAAGATAAACTCACTGGTTTTTAAGTCACAGTGGAAAAATACCATAATAAAACAATCAGTAACTCCAGTAATTAGAATAACACAGTATTTTTATAAATATTATAAAAATATTTTTCAGCATTTTTTTCTTGGCTATTAGTAATAAACAGACATCAGCTGATATTAGGAATGACATTTCATGACTTTCAAGGACAAAATAAAGCTGCACTTACAGAAGAATGAATAGCAATAGAAAAAAAGTGCAAGCACTAAGATTGCCTGCTGTTCAGTGATTCAAGCTATAGAAATATTCTAGACATCTTCATTGAAACTGCATTTAAATGTTCACACATTTGAAAGATGTTTTTTCTTCTTTTTTTTTAATTACCAGGATGCTAAATCATTATTATAGCATCCTACTAGTGATGAAGGATATGTCCTCCATTTATCCGTATCCCTTTGTTAACAATTCCTATGAAGTCCTACATTTCAAGAATTCTAACGACCAGAGAGATAAAATACTTATTTAAAATTATTTAATTTATTTACTTAAATTGAAGCTATGTAAGTCCCCAGAAAGGCAACCTTGTCTAACTGAAAGCTTGTACCTGCAAGATGACACTGGGCACACCATCCAGTTATATTGAACAGCATCTCTTCCTCCTCAGTACACATTTGGAGAACTTATTCTACAGGTTAGGGCAAACTAAGCATGTAAGGATGGTTTCAGAGGGTGTCCCATGGGCCAAAGTTGATAAATGGTGAATTACTTTACCTGGTAATATTTCATTCCTGATCCGTACTGTCTGTAATCCTCTCCTGGTAAATGTGGAGCTTTTACACTCCCTAGGCAATCTGTCTGCTGCTAAGCCCTCTGAACTCACATTTTTCTTTACAAAAAGCAAGAAAATCTGTGTGAGTAAAAGCACATATTCCCACCTCTGTCAGGTAAAACTACAAAACACTTTAGCARGTCTACAGAAGTTTCCAAGAGATTTCATTTTTAAAACCAATTAGGAGGTTTGGATTTGGGCGGGGGGGGTGGGGGTGGGGGTGGGGTGAGGGGGGTGAGGAGGAGGAAGCAGTGGAACAAGCAAGCAGCAAATAGCTTTTAGATGTGCATCAGCACTATAGAAGTATATGGCTGCAAAATTATGGTGTGTACTAGGCTATCCTATGAATAAAAATTATATGCCTTAAAGATATATTTCCAAAAGAGCATTCTACTAAATCATTTTTAATTTTGTTAATATCTGTATTCACTACTATAAAAGAGTGGKTTTTTTCTCATTACTCAGTGGTTGTTTTTTTTCACTCTTTCTCCTATTCTAATCCAATATATCTTGCTATAGATGGGGTAAATAGAGCTAATAGTGTCCAGTCTGAAATCAGAGCAGATTTTCAACTGAGCTGTAGGCTCACGTAGCTTTGAAAATTGGAAAACGCAGTTACTGTCAGTATGCAGTGCCCTCTAGTGATCAGCTCAGCGAAATGGTAGAAATGGCACTGCACGTCATACTCGACGTTTCTTGGTATTTAGCAAAAGAGAGAGAAGAAAAAATGATGGAAGCAATGATGATTTACAAGAGTCGGCAATTCTACTTTTATACACCACATAATTCCATTTCGAAGCATGTGCAAAAACAAGCAGATAAACACTGAGAAATTAGAGAGCTCAGACTGTGTACCAGAAAACAGTAATAGCAAAACACCTCTGGTAACATCAGCCACGAGCCTATAATGTCCAACCTCGGTTTTTCCCATCCTTAAAGAAGCATTAATTCAAGAAGGAAGCACTGAAAATATGAAACCTAATGCTTATTGGTACCAGTTTTGTATGTTATATAATTAGGTATTAGCACAAAATACAAATTGTTTATAGTTATCCAAAACCTGCCAAAACATTGCTTTGTTATGTCCTAATAATCATTCTTCTTGATAAATGTTATTAACAGCCAAAATAGATGACAGAAACACTCTCAATTCTCATGTTTATTATAACAAGAAAAAGATTTTTACTAAGCAACAATACGTGGGACATGCTATTATAGGGGAAAGTAAGCAGGAAAAAGCTTCATGCCCTGATCTGAATCAGCAGGGCAAGGTTACTTTCAGGGAGGGATAGGAGAGGTAAGGGCAAAGTGCCTGGTGGCCGCAGCCAGGCAGCTGGTCAGGGCATTGCTTGGGTTTTGTGGTTCCTCGCAAGCTCTTCTTTGGCCTTACTTTGTTGTGCAACAGAGAAAACAGATTCAGTCACAGCTCTGGATCATTACTCGAATTAATGAGACAGCTCCACAACTTAAAAATGCATAAATACACAAAAGGTTCTTTTATTTCAAACTAATATATCCATTTAAATCAAATCCTGGTAAGTCTACTTACAGGGCAGTTGCAGACTCCCTGATTGGGAAGGAGAGGGTGCACTCAGGGCACATCACGTCTTCAGCTGTGGAAGGACCTCTTGAAATCGGTTGCAATTAGGAACTTCTTTAAACAAGATCAAGCAAAAAAGATAAGACCACTCCAGTTTTCAAGAATCTCACACTAACCATGCTCTTCTTTTTACTCTGGTGAGAGGAGCTTATTTCTGATCCATCTGTATTTAGATCTACTTTGTTCGGTGACATCAGTGGTGAACTCTGAAGGGATTCAGATCCAATAGCCATACTGTGTGTCTGCCTTGATGCTGACGTGAGCAAAACAGCAAACAAATGGAAAATATACTCAGGTTTTCAAAGGGAGTCAGATCTCTCTGACACATGAAGAAACAAACAAACAAACAAACAAACAAACAAACAAAAAATAATTCATCCTCCACTGGGTGCACAGAATTAAAAAAAAAAAAAAGGCAAAAACAAAACAAAAGAAACTGAACAGCCTCCCTGAAAAGCTCCAATGAGTCCTTCTTCTGCATGTTTTGTTGGTATACACTGTCTGTTTCCCCTGCTATTGCTGCTTTTACTACACACATTTTGCCCTTAATTACTAGTGTAAATCAGTACAGAAATGTAAATTAGGCACTCATTTTAGGAGAGAGGAAGGAAATAGAGCTATATAGGAGATGACAGAGCTATGCATGGCCTCTTTTGAAAAGCCCTGCTGTCAGTTAGCACAGGCAGTATTTGTCACTCTAGTGCAATGGTGAGATCCACTAGTGCTAGCAGAATTCAAGCACTTGCTCGTCTCCATTAAGACAAGCAGTTCTGGTGTGGAAGTGAGGAGAAACCCATGAGTTTTGCCCATTGCTACACTCACAGAGGTCACCAGCACTTCTCAGATTGCACTGATCTGAAGACTGCTGCTTCATGCACAGTATAAGGTAGGCTAGCCACAATCTTCTTAGAGGCTGTGTAGAGTAAAATACCAGTAGCACCAAAACCAGACACAATTAATAGCTGTTTTCAGTAGTGAAGATTTATAGAACAGATAAGATGCCTGTTTGAAAAAGTAAATTTCTTCATCATTCCTCACTTTGTTGTCACATTTATTACACATATAAACYGGTGCAATATCCTCAAAAAAACACAAATTCTACATAGTGTCATGTTGTATCAACCATTGAATAATTTAGAGTAAGAGTATATATGAAGGCTTATAATAAAGACAAGTTTATGAAACTTAGTATTTACACTGCTCTTACAGAACAAAGAGGAAATGTCACAGTTATGATTGTTTAACTGTAATAGAAAATGCATCCAAGCAATCCATCTGGATAATATGTTTATCCTTTTAAAATAGACATACCAGTTTCTACAAATATTTTACAACAGTTTTCTTTAGTATGACATATATTTTTAAAGATAAAAGTAATGCATTATATGAAATAACAAACTTGTGAAGTCCAGTATATCATAATTCCCAAAACTGAAGAAGTATCCTGAAATTACTCTGTATACTTCGCTTTCTAGAACACATTTTTGGGTTTATTTAAATTTAAAGATGAGAAGTCTAGCTCTTCAAATATGACATAATTTTGGTACACGTTGCACCATTCTTGCTCATTCATTTATCTTTTCCAGTCATCTTAAAATTTTCATAATTAAGCTGAGTGTAAATACAAGTCCAGTCCTGTTACGTTTATCGTGAGTAACTATTTGTAATCATTGTTGTGTGATTTTCTCTTATACTACTGCTTTCTCTAGGAAGATGCTTAAAGAAGAAGTCCCTCTTGCAGTTTTCTCTTGAGACTTCTGCAGCTGAGTATGGTGAGTTTATTCACAAAAAGACCRAAAAAAATAATACATTGCACAGCATGACAAAGATACTAAACCCTTAAAAGACTATTTAGCTWATAACTAAAACTATAATGCTTTAGTTTATAAGTGCCAGTGTTGATTGCCACAACTATTAATGAGGTATGGATGTCCACTTCCCTTCTAAAGCCTTGAAAATGTCAGACATAATAGTAAATATTCATTGTCTCCTGAGATGGATTTCATCAGCTACACATACTTGCTAACTATGTTTGCTTAAGAACTGAGCATTCTCAAAAAGGGATTGATAGCAACCCAGGAAGTCATCAAGAGATCAGATGCAAACCCCAAYGGTCACAAGAAGCTGGTTGAAAGTGAGAAAAACTATCAAAGGCATCTCTGTATTCCCCTAACCACTAGAAATGTCTGTGCAATCTGTATTTTATATATACATTCACAATGAATGTAAAGAAACACATTCCTTTTCATTGATCTTTTCCAAACTGGTATTCACCCCAGTGATATATGCTTTAGCAAAGGAGACCACTGTAAAAGCACATTTCTTCGCCCCCAACAGGTCCTGCTAAGGAAGATGATCAAGTGTGGGCCTTATAGGTAACTTCTGTCTGAAGAAGGTTAGACACCTGGTGAAATTTCCTGACAAAAACTGTCTGCTTCTCTTCGTTAGTCAATGGACTGCCAGAAAAGGAGATATGTATCTTAATTAAAACTTTCACACTGAAAACTTATGTAAGTGACTGAGCTCTGAGACTGTGTGGAAGATCTCAAAAGATTCTTGATAAGACAATTTATGGAGTGCAGTCCCTGCTTCTTGCCACCGCTCCCTGTGAAAACTCACATCATGTGCTGCGGAGTCAGCTGAAGCAAGTGAGTTCTTGCATGCTCTGGCATGGGTCCGATTTTTTAAACTTATCACAACGATAAGATGACGATCTTGGTTTATTTCTGCTTTATGTTATAGCAAAACAGATTAGAACAGTTTGGAAATTTTTTTCAATCTGATGCCAAACAAGTTCAAAATCTGACAAGCAATTATTTTTAGGGAAAAAAAGTAAACAAAAAAACAGGAATGTGTCATGGTTTGTTATACATCTGTAAGGACATTAATTTCCAATATAACAGGTGATTCAAAATCTTGCTCTGACTAAAGCATTATTTATTCCCACTACTGGCTTAACTAGAATAGAATCATAGAATCATAGAATCATTAAGGTTGGAAAAAACCTCTAAGATCATCGAGTCCAACCATCAACCCAGTACCCATGCCCACTAAACCATGTCCCGAAGCACCTCATCCACATGTTTTTTGAACACCTCCAGGGATAGTGACTCCACCACTTCCCTGGGCAGCCTGTTCCAATGCCTGACTACCCTTTCAGTGAAGAAATTTTTCCTAATATCCAATCTAAACCTCCCCTGGCGCAACTTGAGGCCATTTCCTCTCATCCTATCACTTGTTACTTGGGAGAAGAGACCAGCACCCGTCTCTCTACAGCCTCCTTTCAGGTAGCTGTAGAGAGCGATAAGGTCTCTCCTCAGCCTCCTCTTCTCCAGGCTAAACAACCCCAGCTCCCTCAGCCGCTCCTCATAAGACCTGTGCTCCAGACCCTTCACCAGCCTCGTCGCCCTTCTCTGGGCACACTCCAGCACCTCAATGTCCTTCTTGTAGTGAGGGGCCCAAAACTGAACACAGTATTYGAGGTGCGGCCTCACCAGTGCCGAGTACAGGGGCACGATTACCTCCCTCTGCCTGCTGGCCACACTATTCCTGATACASGCCAGGATGCCATTGGCCTTCTTGGCCACCTGGGCACACTGCCGGCTCATGTTCAGCCGGCTGTCGACCAGCACCCCCAGGTCCTTTTCCACCGGGCAGCTTTCCAGCCACTCTTCCCCAAGCCTGGAGCGTTGCCTGGGGTTGTTGTGACCCAAGTGCAGGACCCGACACTTGGCCTTGTTCAACATCATGCAACTGGCCTCGGCCCATTGATCCAGCCTGTCCAGATCCCTCTGCAGAGCCTTCCTACCCTCAGGCACATCAACACTGCCGCCCAACTTGGTGTCATCCGCGAACTTACTGAGGGCGCACTCGATCTCCTCATCCAGATCATTGATAAAAATGTTAAACAAGACCGGCCCCAAAACTGAGCCCTGGGGAACACCGCTCGTGACCGGCCGCCAACCGGATTTGACTCCATTCACCACAACCCTCTGGGCTCGGCCGTCCAGCCAGTTTTTTACCCAGCGAAGAGTACACCCGTCCAAGCCATGAGCCGCCAGCTTCTCCAGGAGAATGCTGTGGGAGACRGTGTCAAAACTACTACTGCATAACTGGCTACTTTGCAGTGGCTACCTCTCACGTCTGAACAGAAATTCAATCTCAGATGTGAAAAATCTTCTGGAAGAAGTGTTTAATAACCTGGCAATATTACAGGGAAAAAAATATTCCAAAAAATCAGCATATTTGAAGAGAAATATTGTCAAAAATTACAAATCAGACCTGGTTATTTTCTGTATCAATGCAGTTGCACAAGTATACAGTGGATTCCAAAGGTCTAGTGCATGAGGTGGAATCCTGACCCTGTTCTAAGTATTGACCTTTCCCAGAAGATAGACCAAATGGCACTATTTTATATTTCACCCATCACAGAAAAGAATTGATACATAAAAATGGATGGAGAATTTTTTTCACATCTGCATGTTACAAGACTTTACAGAATAAATATGTTATTTAATGTGACTGTCATTTCTCTAAGCTGAAGTATGCAACTGTACGCTCTGTGTGAGATTATTAATAAAAACATATTTCTATCATTAGTAAAACAAAGACTCTCTGAACACAGAATTGTGAACAAACTGGCCCAGGGTACCCTAGAAATAAGATAGAATGATCATTATAATAACATTGAGCAAGGTGAGCATGGTTTGAGTATTCAAGCTTTCACTGAAACCTCTGCCGTGCCACTAAGCAGTCAGAAGAAAAATGTGTCATCTGTCACTCCTGTTTTTTCTCATTGTTTCCAAAAGCTAACAGAAATCTAGCCAAAATGATGAATTGTCTAAACTTAAAAGAGTTTAAAAGTAACAAAACAAGTGCAACCTCAGGCTGCACAGGGTGTGGAGGGGAAGAGACAGATGATATAGACATATTCAGGCCTGGGCGGCTTCCTATCAATAAGCCAAATCTGTTGCCACTTTGCCATAGGTGTGTCAAGAGTTCAGCATCTTCAGACATCTTTAGCCTATGCAAACAGAAGAGATAATGTAAAATAAGCTTGACAGATTATGCCTCATTAGTTACAGTTATACCTGAATCCCAGTGATGATCCCAGCAGCATTGCACTCCTGCATGCAGTTTGGTGAAACCATTAGCGTACAGCCAGGGCTCAAGTGCTTTCACCTCCATCTCCTCACATTTGGAATGGCACTTTAGAAAGTTTTGTTCAGAGGGATTTTTCTTCTGCTAGGAAAAAAAAAAAAAGACAGCAACAGGTAAATTAGAATAACAATACAAGAGAGAAAAAGAATTACGGTCAGTTCAAAATCACTCATCTTAAGACAGCTGGTTATTTTCTTTCAAAATGCTCTTTTTCCTACCATAGAAAATTTCTGACCAGGCTAATTCTGTAAGAGTTATAATTCTGGTCTATTGCAGTTAGTACTTGGTGTCAGTATAAATGTAGTGGATAAATTCCCAGAGACCTGTGACTTTCCAAACAGAAATATGGCAAATAATACCATCTGTTTTCTGCTTCTATTTTCCTCATCTGTGAAAATTACATTTTCTTGGGACAAATTGTTGGTCAAATTCTGAAGCCAATGTGATTTCTAAGGTACTGATAAGTATAATTCAGTCCAGTGGGTTTCCACAAAGGAGTCAGATGGGTGCTGTACTATATTTTTAGAAATCACTAAAAATGTGTGGGAGAAAAGATGAAATTAAATAGACTAGATCATTTGACACAAAATTAGTTTTACATAGCTAAGATTTATGAGACTACCTGCTGTCACATTTCAAAGATGCGTCAATTAGAAGTTGCAGAAATGCTATTGCTGATAATCACCTGTACTTTTGGCACATCACRCAATACTTCTCTACTGACTGGATCACAGCACATGTATGCATTCATATGAAGAAAGACCTCTCAGTTCTGACAACTCTTTTGATAAGCCTTTTCTCATGATAATGGCAAAAATGCTTCCATCATTCCAGTTAAGGGAAGTATCTTGGTTTAGATGCTGGATCAGGTAATAGTTTGATTCATTGAAATGTCWTTTTATCTCCAAATCAATTTCAAGTTAATGCTGTGACTAAATGCTTTCACTACATACTCTCTTTTTCCAGGAAAGAAATGTTATTCCTTCCTGTTAGAAAAGCAGCTCCTTTCAGCATCTTCAGAAGCATCCTGGAGAGACAATAATACAACACATTTTTTCCTTCACAGCTTGCTTAGGTATTTTAGGTGTGATGTTCAAGTGTTTCTTACGACTGTGACTTCTTTCAATGCGTAGTGTTCCATACCACCATTGCTATTTAAATTATATCTCATTTGCTGCTGATTCAGACATTCACATTCAGATATTCATCTGAACATCCTTCAGGAGGCAGAAAATCACAAGGGAGCACAGTTGTACAGAACAGGGTTACAAATACGTCAATCAGAAAAGCATGCAAAGGTGGGTCACTGCCTGTCATACTCGTAGCAGCATATAATGGCACAAAGGCAATGGTGTTTAAAGTAATTTTAAGCACTACAGCTAATGGGATTTTTCATAATACACTTCATCAGAAAGTTCAGAACATGATGCTGCTGTGTTGACTGCATTTTAACCACTAAAGCCAAACATCAGCCCTTCGTCTGCAACCACAGCAATGACTACAACACCACTGGTGAGCCAGTTTCAACCAGCTGATCATAGGGAGCAAATTTTAGTGTTCATTGAACATAATCGCACCAGTTATTTTTAGCCATTCCTTCAACACTCACTATGCTACTAGTTCTGAAGTGTCTGTTATTTTAACAGACGGATGATGTGTCTAAGTCAAGTATTCACTGGGTACTTGGTGCTTATTTGGATTTGATATTTGAAACAGCATTTATATTAATAATCTCAATCTTCCACATGCTAATTTATTATGATTTTTTTTATTCACAGGTTTTCTTCATGACTCACCCATTTATTTCCTGCTAATTTTGATTATTCATTTTATACTATGTTATTTTTACTTCACTAAAAGAACACCAGAGACTTTTTATGGATTCCTTGTCTTCTCAGGCATTGTAACACCTGCCTCTGTAAGGAAAAACTGTGATGAGGCAAATAAAAATACTCACACTTAGCACTGAGTCTGAAGTTTTAAACTTCTCACAGAGGATTTAAATCATTATTGGTGTACAGTAAGAAGCATTTACAATGAAGTGAGAGAAGAAGAAAACGCAGTCTAAAGTGATGAAAAATAGGTCACCTTCATTAGACAACATAAAGGACCTACGATGCAAAATAATCTTCTGAGAGCTCAGACTTCTGTTGTGAAACAGAGATGATGCCAGGAGGAAAGAGAGAGAACGCCTGAAACATAGCAACATGCAATCAGCCCTGCAGAACAGGTGGAAGGGACATTGCTTTTTCCCATCTTATATGTAGTCTGAGGTTGGCACCACTGCTTAAGCACAACCAAAACTTAAACTGCACAGTAGTTTCATTACAAAGTTATATCTTTCTGGCTGTAATATTAAAGGAAGTATGAATATTTTTATCATTTTCAGTTGGAGGAAAAATAGATACTTCCTAACCTTATATCCATTTTTTCCTTCTTTAAAACAGTAATTATGTTCCAAATCATTTGAAAAGATTTCTGCTTCATTTTCAGATTATGTTAACTGAGTGTCCTTTTCTTTGCTTTATAAGCAAAATGTTGAAGGCCAAATGCCAATTTCCATTTTGCTTCCACCACATGCATTATACAGGCAAAATTCAATTCCTTTATAGCCCAGAATATGTTGAACACTGAAGAATATGTGAAACATCTACATCACCAAACTATTTCATTGAAAGTTAACAATCCAGTGAGCAAGGGTTTTTCCACTAACAACTTTTACCTGTATTGACTGGGTAACATTTTGGAGAAATATATGCAATAAAGTTAACAATGCCTATTCTAAACAACTGAAATTGTTATGTGCTTGATGTCTGAGACATATCTAATCTTTTTTACTTATCGTGGTTTAAGCCCAGCCGGCAACTAAGCACCACACAGCCACTCGCTCACTCTCCCCTGGGTGGGATGGGGGAGAGAATCGGAAGGGTAAAAGTGAGAAAACTCGTGGGTTGAGATAAAGACAGTTTAATAGGSAAAGCAAAAGCCGYGCACGCAAGCAAAGCAAAACAAGGAATTCATTCACTACTCCCCATGGGCAGGCAGGTGTTCAGCCATCTCCAGGAAAGCAGGGCTCCATCACGCGTAACGGTTACTTGGGAAGACAGACGCCATCACCCCGAACGTCCCCCACTTCCTTCTTCTTCCCCCAGCCTTATATGCTGAGCATGACATCACATGGTATGGAATACCCCATTGGCCAGCTGGCCTAGCTGTCCTGGCTATGCTCCCTCCCAACTTCTTGTGCACCTCACAGAGCATGTGAGCTGAAAAGTCCTTGGGACGTAGACTACCTAGCAACAACTGAAAACATTAGTGTGTTATCAACATTCTTCTTATACTAAATCCAAAACATAGCACTATACCAACTACTAGAAAGAAAATTAATTCTATCCTAGCCAAAACCAGGACATTACTACACAATGCATAGTTACCTCTATTTTGTTCAATTACAGTGTCTCCTTTAATCTACTTATTCTGGCACTAAGATATGCTAACTGTCTGTTCCTTAATTGCTTTGCTATAAATAATTCAATTAATTTAACAAATTTATGATTTTCACATGACTATTTAAAGTTCTCATAGGAAATATTGTATGTTGGCACCATCAAAAGTAGGCATTCCTAAGATTGAGCAAGTATTACCACAAATATAAAGCTGGACCACAGCCAGTCTTTAGAAGGATGCCATAACCTGATGCATATTGTRAGTTCTGCTGAAGCCCACTTACCAATAAATAACTTCTTTATTTTCTAACAGTTACTTTTAGACCTCTACTGATATATTTTGCCTATGTCAGGCAAGGCTGCAGAAGTCGGGAATCTCCCTGGTTTCAGAGCAGTCATTCTCGGGCAGGCTGTGGCAACGCTGGCGTGAATGTGAAGGCACCCAAAACTCAGTTGATCAGTTGATCCCCCACCACAACTCTGCAGGTTTTATGTGCTGTGGCTAACAGAACAGGGCTGCAAGGTTTGCAAGGATGTAATTTTGAAATAATAGTTACAAAACAAAGTTTAGCTAAGGAGGAAGAAAAAGGCCAATAAAGCTATTCAGGGTTTTGAAAATTCATTTTCTGTGAATATTTCCTCACTGAGATTTTATTCCATTTTCAAGTCTTACTGCCCCTGAAAAAGGCCTACTATTTGAGAAAATGCTTTGGATCCAACTACTTATTATCAAGTACAAAGCTACTTCTATGTAGTTTATCGTTTAGTTAGCAAAGATTTTTACACTACTGCTGTAAAAACAAAGGAAGGTTTTTGTTGCTAATTTTTAGTTGAAGGGCAAATGCATATCCTGACATCTTAAAAACATGGATCAAATTTGTTGTCTTGAAACCCTGAATCTTTTGAACTCTGTGTTCAGTATGTATTCCCAGGAGCTTGGTTTGATATATGCCACCAGTCAAATCACTGATGAAGTTCTTGACACTGTTTAATAAGGAAACCAGACTTTATGAAATGTTTAATGTTTTATGGAATCTTTTCAACAGGATCCTTTCACTAAACTGATATTAAGCATTATCCATCTGTGGCCAGCTCTGTAAAAAGTGCTTATTATTGGAATGGAAGAAAGGAACAAACCTAAATAACATTCTGCATATCATCATCCATAATTTACATTTAACAATTCCTGCAGAGGTATTGATGCAAAGGCAACCAGAACAGTATGAACACAGGAAGTAGAAAAAATAAGGGTAATAAGAGGGAAACTGGTAAGGTAGAAAAGATCATTTAGCTGAAGGAATACAGGCTAGGTATTGAACCGTACCCTCAGTTTTTTAATCATGCAATGAGATAGATAAGGATGTGTTCAAGGTTAGGCTGGATGAGGCTCTGAGAAACTTGATCTAGTTGAAGGTGTCCCTGCTCATTGCAGGGGGGGTTGGACTTGATGACCTTTAAAGGTCCTTTCCAACCCAAACTATGCTATGATTCTATGATTCTATATAAAATTGTATGATGGATAGACAATAATCTGGACCAATACCATTACAAATCTGGTAAAGAAGGAGGGTATTATCTCATCCAGATATGAAATGAAAGTCAGTATTTTGTCTTTTTTGATGCTTTCTACTGTGTTGTATTTGGGGCTTTTTCTTTTATAATTTATAATTTTAACAGATCAGAGATCAGTCAATTAAAATTATTAAAATAGGTCTTGTGGGTCAGGTTCCCTGTCAATGTTTAATTAAGGTCTTTTTTCCCATACCWCTTTTTTCCTGTCATGCTGAAGGCCATTCCTGGGCCCATCATTAGTGTACTTCCTGAGTGATAATCATTAAGTATTCTTTTCCATTTTGAGGCTTTATTGATATCTTGAAATAAGAATTGAGACTTTTTGTACAAATTAGTTATCATCAGGTTGTGTGTTGGTTTCAGGGGAGAGGAGCTAATGAAAAAATGCTGAGGTCCACTGCAAGATTTTTTGCAAAAACTAAACAACAGAGGGGGTGTGAAGGGAGGGGCGGGGTCATCTGTATCACTGAGACATAGCAGATTGACATTACACACCTATTTGGTAATTCAGGCCTGATGGGCTTCTCAGCTTATTCCTGCTGTGTTCAAATGGGGACACAAATGGGTCTCAGYTGGGATATATGACAACCACTGAACGTTCTCAACTCTCAGTTATTAGTGTCCCAAAGAAAACTGGTGTCATCTCACTGCTGCTCATAATCAGCCTTTTTCAGCATTAAGCCAACCAGGTTACTTCAATTTATAGATAGCACAACCAACCTGGAAAGGTGGTTGGCTGGTGTAAATGACTTTATAATGCTATTTAGGTCCACACCAGCCCAAATTTAAGGCAACAGAGAGATACTCACCCTTCCTTTCTCTTTGATTGGACCAATATAGGAAAATATCAGTAGTACCAAGAAACCAATCCTATATTTCAGATTTTCCTGGTTTCGGCTGGAATAGAGTTAATTTTCTTCCTAGCAGCTGGTAGAGTGCTGTGTTTTGGATTTAGTGTGAGAATAATGTTGATAACACACTGATGTTTTAGTTGTTGCTAAGTAATGTTTACACCAGTCAAGGACTTTTCAGCTTCCTGTGCTCTGCCAGGTGCACAAGAAGCTGGGAGGGAGCATAGCCAGGACAGCTAGCCCAACTGGCCAATGGGGTATTCCATACCATATGACATCATGCTCAGTACATAAACTAGGAGATGTGGTCCCAGAAGCAGCAATCGCTGCTTGGGGACAGTCTGGGCATCAGTTGGTGGGTGGTAAGCAATTGCATTATGCATCACTCATTTTGTGTATTCTACCATTTATTATTATTATTATTATTATTATTATTATTATTATTATCCCTTCATCTTCTGTTCTATTAAACTGTCTTTATCTCAATCCATGAATTTTACCTTTTTTTCTGATTCTCTCCCCCATCCCACTGGGGAGGAGGGGAATTGAGCGTGTGGCTGTGTGGTGTTTGGCTGCCTGCTGGGTTAAACCACAACACAGATAAAGAAAAGCTGATAGTAGTGGAAACATAGCCTCCTGCTCTTAACAGTATGGGGAAATCAAGGATTTGCTGGAGAAGAGGAAGCTTGCTTTAAAAATACACAGCTGAGTCCGTGATGATTTAATTGTTCGGGAGAGTGAAGTTCCATTTTTGTTCCTTGTGAAACTACAGAGAAACTGAAATTGTAAGAGACCAGGTTCARCAAAAACACCCTAGAAAGCAGAAGAGGCCACCTCCTGGAAATGTAATTTCTTTTCCCATGTCTATACAGCACAAGAACTGTGCGGAGCTACTGAACTGTATGAGAAACACGGTATTTTAGCATTATCCTAGYGTAGCTCCTTGAAAACAGCTGCTTTTCTCATTGGACTCAAATAGTTGTGCACAAGTTACTGAAGTTAAGTCTCCATCACATTAGATATTTGTTAACCCTCATTGCTGCTGCTGGCACTATTAATGCCACAATTCCATTAGTGATTGGTGTGTTTCCTTCCACGAGCTTATTCACAATTAAACTGGAAACATCCATTAATTTTTCACAAGGAACTAAAAAGGATAATTAGATTTTATTAAAATAAATCACTGAGAGCTTTTAATGCAAATGTATGGGTGACATCAAAGACACTGAAGAGCTGCTGAAAGAAATAATAATAAAACAGTGAATCAGTCTCACAAGTTTTAACTGGCAACTTTTCCCCAGCCAGAGGGCCTGTTCTATTAAAATATGGCAAGTAGTTAGCAGCAGAAAAAGAATAAAGAGAATTTGCAAGAGGTGATTGCCAGATCAACACCACAAGAAGTTACTAAATTCGATAAAGAAATGAGACATCAAGGGTGGAGGGATTACAGAGTTCCCTTTCCTCTATAATTATCAGAGAGGACAAAATGTGCTACAGGGGGATACAAACCAGGGTAGCTTGCAGGCAGAGGAGTGCTGCGGTTGCAGTTTCAAACTCAGATCCTCACGTTACACCCAGAGTAAGATATCATAATATCCCACATGATGAACAAAAAGTCTACAAAAAAATGGAAGGAAGGATAAAGGAGGTAAAACATCAGAAAACTGCAGGTGAAGACCAAGCCACCAGAGAGATGTTAAACATTTGTGATGATGAGCACATCATATGAGATTCACAAATATAAGTCAATGCCAGCTGACATTTACTGGTATTTACATGCTTTATTGAGCTTTCTGATCTCAGACTTCAAAATCTGATTCTTTCACATACTTCATGTCTTTCATCTTTTCTTATTTTTTTCTTCTCTCCATTTCTCCTCTGTAATGATTCCCATTCTACCCAGTAACCAATCCCTTTTATAAACCTGCATTTAAAAAATAGGTATAGAGAAGTACTTACAAAAAAAAAAAAAAAAGAAAAAAAGAAAAAAAAAAGTACAGGGAAACCATTAATGATCAGAAGAACTTTACAAAAAATATAATTACAAATAGGAAGATATTAACTAAAATTACTAGGAAAAAAATTTAAACACTGGAAATAGCTACACCATTAAATGAATATTTACAGCTATTTTATTCACTCTTGCCTTTCCTTAAACTAGGCAAAAGGTTTGTGTTGATACAGAGCTTCATAAAGATGCTGACTCTGTTTACTACATCTGTATTTTAACTCTCTTAAACTAAAAGAGTGGAGTGAATTATGTTGTCACTGGTATGTTAAAGCATTAAACTCCTACTATTCTACAGAATTAGACACCAGAAAATTTTCCAAGACTTCAGAGGATAGACTTCACATCTGGTTTTCTATTGCTTGAAGATCATACAATCCTCACAGACTCACCATCAAGGTCACAGTAGTTTAACACCCTGTAAAATAACAGATGATGTACTTTGACATTATACAGATATGCATATATGACATTTTCTAGAGACATTCACAGTTAAGGATTGAAAACAGTAATTGAAAGATGGAAAAGACTAAAAAAACATGTTTATGTATGTGGTCTGTATTTTTACTAAACTTTTTTGCCTATCCTTCACAACTACCATGAGCATTGCAATTGGATAAGAGTTTGAAGGAGGGTTGGAAGTGAGCACACAGTTCATGTCAAAGACAGTAGTACTGTGATTTGTAAATGGAATGAGTAAGGAGGAGTCGTCTTGTCCAAAGCAACTTGGGCCTAGACACCAGCGGAAAAAAAGTTCTGATAGAAACTCTCCCTTCAGGTATGTGACATGCTTGTGATTAATAAAATCAGCAAAACAGGGCTTAAGCAGGGTCACCTCCAGCACTGGCATGTAAGCAAGAAAGGGCCTACAAGGCATCACTGTGGGGAAGAAAAACAGACCCCTTTCTGGGAAATCAGCATGCTGGGGTGCCTTTCTGACATGTACACAAATGCACACAGCATGGGGAACAAACATGATGAGTTATAGATCTGCATGGAGTTGCATGGTTGTGGCCTTGCTGGAAGGAGGGCATAAAGCAAGATCACAGCGCTGGATTTCAGGAGAGCAGACTTTGGCCTCTTTAAAGACCTGCTTGGTAAAGTCTGATGGGATAAGGCCCTGGAGGGAAGAGAGGCCCAGGAAAGCTGGTTAATATTCTGTGATCGCTGCCTCCTAGCTCAAGAGCGGTCGACGCCATTGAGCAGGAAGTCAGGCAAAAATACCAAGATGCCTGCATGGGTGAACAAGGAGGTCCTGGCAAAACTCAAATACAAAAAGGAAACCTACAGAAGGCGGAAATAGGAACAAGTAACTTGGGAGGAATATAGAGATTCTGCCCTAGCATGCAGATTCACAGTTAAGAAGCCAAAAGCCCTGGAATTGAATCTGGCAATGGACATCAAAGGCATCAAGAAGGGCTTCTATAAGTATATAGGTGACAAAAGGAAGGCTAGGGAAAATGTGGGCTTTCTGCTGAATGGGGCAAGGGCCCCAGTGACACAAGATATGGAAAAGGCTGAGTTCCTGAATGCCTTGTTCACCTCAGACTTTACTAGCAAGACTGGCCTTCAGGAATCCCAGGTCCCAGAGACCAAGGAAAAAGTCTGGAGCAAGGAAGACATACTATTGGTGGATGAGGATCAGGTCAGGGAATACGTAAACAAGCCAGACATACATAAGTCCATGGGTCCTGATGGGATTCACCCACAAGTGCATCCTGGCTGATGTCATTGCAAGGCCACTTGATGATCCTTGAACAATCACGTTGATTGAGACAGGTGCCTGGGGACTGGAAGAAAGCAAATGGCACTCCTATCTTCAAGAATGACAAGAAGGTAGACCCAGAGAACCTTGGGTCTCACCTCAATCCCTTGGAAGGTGATGGAGCAAGTAATCCTGGATACCATTTCCAGGCACATGAACAACAAGAAGGTCATCGCGAGTAGTCAGTATGGATCCATCAATGGGAAGTCATGCTTGACCAACCTACTGATCACCTTCTACGATGAAATGACTGGCTTGGTAGATGAGGATAGAGTAGTGGATATTGTGTATTTTGACTTCAGAAAGGCTTTTGACACTGTCTCTCATAAGATTCTCATAGAGAAATTGATGAGATATGTGCTGGATGGGCAGATAGTGAGATGGATGGAAAACCAGCTGAATGGCCAGGCCCAGAGAGAGGGTGGTTGGTGGTCAGTGGCACAAAGTCTAGTTGGAGGGCAGTAATTAGCAGTGTGCCCCATGGGTCAATACTGGGTCCAATCCTGTTCAATTAATGATCTAAAGGATGGGGCAGAGTGTACCCTCAGCAAAAAACACAAAGGTTGGCGTTAGGACTAGCAAGCCTTACAGGAAGTATAGATTAGATAGTGGACAATGAGGATTGAAAACTGGCTGAGCTGTTGGGCTCAAAGGGTTGGGATCAGAAGCACAAAATCCACCTGGGGGCCAGTTGCTAGTGGTGTACCCCAGGGACTGATACTGGGCCAATATACTGTTTAACTGCTTCACTAATGACCTGAATGATGGGGCAGATGGCCTGAGGTGTCAGGGGCCCACCGAGCTAGAAATAATTCACCCTTGTGCTGCCAGTCCAGATCCACCTGAGCCACTTCAATCTTGGTGGCTCGATCCACCTGCTGGTTATTCTGATGTTCTTCAGTGGCCCGACTCCTGGGTACATGAGCATCCACGTGACGTACTTTTACAACCAGGTKCTCTACCSGGGCAGCGAYATCTTGSCACACTTCAGCGGCCCAGATGGGTTTACCTCTGYGCTGCCAGTTGTTCTGCTTCCATTGCTGCAGCCACCCTCACAGAGCATTTGCCACCATCCACGAGTCAGTATACAGATAAAGTACTGGCCATTTTTCTCTCTCAGCAATATCCAAGGCCAGCTGGATGGCCTTCACCTCCGCAAACTGACTCGATTCACCTTCTCCTTCATCAGTTTCTGCAACTTGCCTGATAGGACTCCATACAGCAGCCTTCCACTTCCGATGTTTTCCCACAAGGCTGCAGGACCCACCAGTGAACAGGGCATATCGCTTCTCATTTTCTGGTAGCTTATTATACAGTGGGGCCTCTTCAGCACGCTTCACCTCCTCCTCTGGGGACATTCCAAAGTCTTTGCCTTCTGGCCAGTTCATGATCACTTCCAAGATTCCTGGGCGACTGGGGTTTCCTACTCGGGCCCGCTGTGTGATCAGTGCGACTCACTTACTCCACATAGCATCGGTTGCATGATGTGTAGAGGGGACCCTCCCTTTGAACATCCAGCCCAGCASCGGCAGTCGGGGCGCCAGGAAGAGCTGTGCTTCAGTACCAACCACTTCCGAAGCAGCTCRAACCCCTTCATAWGCTGCCAATATCTYTTTCTCAGTTGGAGTWTAGYGGGCCTCGGATCCTCTGTATCCCYGACTCCAAAACCCYARGGGTYGACCTCGAGTCTCCCCTGGTGCTTTCTGCCAGAGGCTCCAGGTAGGGCCATTCTCCCCAGCTGCAGTGTAGGGCACATTCTTTACATCTTGTTCTGCCCGGACTGGCCCAAGGGCTACTGCCTGAACTATCTCCCATTTAATTTACTCAAAGGCTTGTTGTTGCTCAGGGCTCCACTTGAAATCATTCTTCTTCCTGGTTACTTGATAGAGAGGGCTTACAATCAGGCTGTAATCTGGAATATGCATTCTCCAAAAGCCYACHRYGCCYAAGAAGGCTTGTGTTTCCTTTTTGCTGGTCGGTGGAGACATGGCTGTTATCTTGTTGATCACATCCATTGGGATCTGATGACGTCCATCTTGCCATTTTATTCCTAAAAACTGGATCTCCTGTGCAGGCTCTTTGACCTTACTTTGTTTTATGGCAAAACCGGCCTTCAGCAAGATTTGGATTATTCGCTCCCCTTTCTCAAAAAATTCTTCTGATGTGTTGCCCTATACGATGATGTCATCAATGTACTGCAGGTGTTCCGGAGCCTCATCCTGTTCCAGTGTGGTGTGGATCAGTCCATGGCAAATGGTGGGGCTGTGTTTCCACCCCTGGGGCAGTCGATTCCAGGTGTACTGGACGCTCCTCCAAGTGAAAGCAAACTGTGGCCTGCACTCTGCCGCCAAAGGGATCGAGAAGAACGCATTGGCGATATCAATTGTGGCGTACCACTTGGCTGCCTTTGACTCCAGTTCGTATTGAAGTTCTAACATGTCCGGCACGGCAGCACTCAACGGCGGCGTGACTTCATTCAGGCCATGATAGTCCACTGTTAGCCTCCACTCTCCATTAGACTTTCGCACTGGCCATATGGGATTGTTAAAGGGTGATGAGTCTTGCTAATTACTCCTTGGCTCTCCAGTTGACGAATCAGCTTATGGATGGGAATTAGGGAGTCTTGGTTGGTGCGATATTGTCGCCGGTGCACTGTCATGGTAGCGATCGGCACGCGTTGTTCTTCGACCCTCAGCAACCCCACAGCAGAAGGGTCCTCTGAGAGACCAGGCAAGGTGGACAGCGTTTAAATTCCTCTATCTCCAAGGCAGCTATACCAAAAGCCCACCGGTACCCTTTTGGGTCCTTGAAATACCCTCTCCTGAGGTAGTCTATGCCAAAGAGGCATGGAGCCTCTGGGCCAGTCACAATGGGGTGCTTTTGGCACTCATTCCCACTTAGGCTCACTTCAGCCTCCAATACAGTCAGCTCTCGGGATCGCCCTGTCAATCCAGAAATACAAATGGGTTGTGCCCCTTTAAAGCTTGATGGCATCAGGGTACACTGTGCGCCGGTGTCTACAAGAGCCTTGTACTCCTGT
>JASVER010000023.1:10892269-10927138 GCA_030449065.1 Oceanodroma leucorhoa | reverse complement strand
GGGTTCTCTGTCGCAGGGGGTGGGGGAGCCGCCATGCCTGCCGCGGGGGGTGGGGGGGCTGCAGGGCCCGTTGTTTTGTCATCAGATCCAGAGACCTTCCCCTCCCCCTGAGGGTTCTGAATAGTGTTAGTCAGGGCTCGGTAGGCATGGGCCAGGCCCCAGCACATGGCAGTGATTTGGGTCTCCCTGGAATTGCCAGGGTGACAGCACACTTTTTCCAAATATTCCACTAATTTTCCAGGATTCTGCACTTGTTCAGGGGTGAAGCTCCAAAACACTGGGGGTGCCCACCACCCTAGACATTTGCCCATGCTCTCYCACTCACCCTGCCACTCATAACTATCCAGCCTCAGGGCAGATCTCTGGATGATGTGCTTAAATTGCGTCTTAACCCTGCACACGATATTCCCCAGCAATAGCAACAGCTGTATCTTAACTACCCAGGGGTGCTCAAGGTACTGACAAGTGACTTTAACAAAGGAGACGACATCATAGAGGAAGGTAGTGAGGGTGCCATTCTCTATCCCCCCCACAGAAAATGTCTCAGAAGAAGAGGTGTAATTGCCAATTGCCTCCATGAAGTGGTACCTGAAATACAATAACGGCTTCATTATGAATCCCAAGTACCACACACCCCCCAGTGTCAGTATTTTAATAACAAGTCTCCCAGGTATGACATCACTAATTATTGCAGAGCACAGCAGACTACAAAACCCAAACCSAAGCTTTAGCATGTGCAGTAACAACAAGAGCATRRTGCAGACCAAACAAATCAGTATCGCAAGCAGATGAATCAGTATKRTGACCGGCAGCTATCAACAGCCAGAAATTCCTTAATACACGCTAGTTGTTAATCTGCTGTTATCTCAACCCTTCGAGCCCCACGTTGGGCGCCAAAAAGGACTCTCATGGTTTAACCCCAGCCAGCAACTAAACACCACGCAGCCGCTCGCTCACCCCCCCACTCCGGTAGGATGGGGGAGATGTTCGGGAGGGCGCATGGAGAAAAACCCGCGGGCTGAGATAAAAACAGTTTAATAGTGGAAATAAAACAAAGTAGAACAGTGATAATAACAATGATAACAACAATAACAGAATATGCAAAACCATACTCAAAAATCCCTTCCTACCTCCGTGATTCTGTGATTCAAAATATAAATACCRCATGTTGATTTTCAGAACTAGAAAATTTTCATATGACCTAAAAGAAAGCACCAAGAGATGGAGGTGACTTCTACATTGCTGGTACTTACATAATATTCATATAACATTTGCTTTGATAAATTATTTTAAATCTTGGGATTACCTATTTATACTGTGTTGCAACTACTTTAATTTTAGCCCACCAATACTGATTTTCAATTTTCAGTTTGTTTTGAAATTCAGAAGCAGAGAACTTTCTGCTTATTCCAGACCTGCTCAGATGAGTATATACCAATATTACCAGGGAACTTGATGAAAATAAAGAACTAGTCCTGTGGCTAAAAAAAGATTGTGTGKTTTTTTCCAACAAAAACCCTTATAAGCTTGCCCTGCAGTTAAATTGCTAGAGCAAACAGTAATAGTCCATTCACATCTATTATAAGAGAAGTATCACCTGCAGTTTTATTGACTGTCAGAAAACAGGTCCTATTTTGTGAAACAATAAAAATCAAATTTAGTGTAAAATCTCCCAAGGTTGTAGCCTGTAAACTTATAACATCAGAAATGACAGCAGTAAGCCTTTTTTTTTTTTCTTTTCACTTCAGACTCCAAAAGAAACCAGAGATTATATTCCAGAGCAGGGCGTGCTGCACCCATTGACATATTACCAGGCAGAGGCACAGCAAAGGTATCAGAAAATACCTTCAATTTGTTTCTTTTCTTAGTGCCACACAACTCTATCCGACACAGAAAGGCACAGCCTGTTAGTCTAACACTCACAGATAACTTCTAAGGACTAAATGAAATATAAAGCATTAACAACACAATATAATTTTGGAGTGTAATCATGCTTTTCTTAGTCTTTATGCAAGCAAAGTGAAAGAACATATGGGAAGTGTAACCGAATCCTTTGACTACAAGTTCATTGCATTGGGTTTGCATTGCAAGGTTTTGGTAGCAGGGGGGCTACAGGGGTGGCTTCTGTGAGAAGCTGCTAGAAGCTTCCTCTATGTCTGATAGAGCCCATGCTAGCCAGCTCCAAGATGGACCTGCCGCTGGCCAAGGCCTAGCCCGTTAGTGACAGTGGGAGCGCCTCTGGGATAACATATTTAAGAAGTGGGAAAAAAAAYCCAAACCTGCTCAGGAGAAACTGCAGCCGGAGAGAGGAGTGAGAACATGTGAGAGAAACAGCCCTGCAGACACCAAGGTCAGTGAAGATGGAGGGGAGGAGGTGCTCCAGGCACCGGAGCAGAGATTCCCCTGCGGCCAGTGGTGAAGATCATGGTGAGGCAGGCTGTCCCCCTGCAGCCCATGGAGGTTAACGCTGGAGCAGATATCCACCTGCAGCCCATGGAGGAGCCCACGCCGGAGCAGGTGGATGCCCGAAGGAGGCTGTGACCCCTGCTCCATGCTGGAGCAGGCTCCTGGCAGGACCTGTGACCCCGTGGAGAGAGGAGCCCACGCTGGAGCAGGTCTTCTGGCAGGACTTGTGACCCCGTGGGGGACCCACACTGGAGCAGTCTGTTCCTGAAGGACTGCACCCTGTGGAAGGGACCCACGCTGGAGCAGTTTGTGAAGAACTGCAGCCCGTGGGAAGGACTCACGTTGGAGAAGTTTGTGGAGGACTGTCTCCCGTGGGAGGGACCCCACGCTGGAGCAGGGGAAGAGTGTGAGGAGGAAGGAGCGGCAGAGACGTGTGATGAACTGACCATAACCCCCATTCCCGGTCCCCCTGCGCCGCTGGGGGTGGAGGAGGTAGAGAAAATCAGGAGTRAAGTTGAGCCTGGGAAGAAGGGAGAGGTGAGAGGAAGGTGTTTTAGGATTTGGTTTTATTTCTTATTACCCTACACTGATTTGAGTGGTAATAAATTAAACTAATTTCCCCAAGTAGAGTCTGTTTTGCCCGTGACGGTAATTGGTGAGTGATCTCTCCCTGTCCTTATTTGACCCACGAGCCTTTTGTTATATTTTCTCTCCCCTGTCCCGCTGAGGAGGGGAGTGATAGAGCGGCTTTGGTGGGCACCTGGCGTCCAGCCAGGGTCAACCCACCACATTCATACAAGGCCATACGTGATTTTCACATACAGAATGTATGAAGGGGCTCTGGGGAAGGTAATACATCCTTGCTACTCTGCCCTTCTTCAGCATCATTGATAAGGTTCAGATTGGGCAATGGGAGGCAGCTCCACTATCCTGTATCTTGATCATTCTTCTCTGGATAAGAAGTCACGAGCCAGTTTTCAGAGGTAAAATATTTGATAGGAGGGCAATGACTTTGAGATGTGCCCCAAAGCATGTCCACTGCAGGAAATACAAGGATAAAAGCTATGGTCTTAGAAAAGAAGCAGCTTCTTCCAGACCCATGTGGACCAGGTCCTTTCCCTCAGCACTTGAAAAGGGGGTTGGCCATGCGGGGTACTCTGTACACTAGGTACCCTATATCCAGTTTCAGTGGCTGCATCATTCTTCACTTGTTTGTCTGAGACCAAACTCAAATACTTGAATTGTGACCACACTCCCATCTTCAGGAGTGTTTTCTTGCAGTGTCTTCATTAAGACAATTTTAAAAATTCCCCATCSACCTTTGCCTTCAAACTTCAGTTTCCACTGAAAGGGAATGCATGTGGATAGGCTGGATGGAGCCAGGCACTCCTGTCAGTCTTTCTAGGTAGCCTGACTCAGTTGCCTGATGGGAATATTTGAAAGTACATTTCAATGTTTAAAGATAAGAAACTGTAGAATAAATCTTAGGCTGCACCAATACACAAGCATATGAAGCAAAATACATTTGCCAACATTTTCTATTAAGACATTTTCACCTGAGAAACAAAGGATTCTGAAAGATTTTCAGAAATAGCCTGTACTCAGACACCTATGTGGCCTAATATTTCACCCAAAGTACTCAGTAGCTCCATTCATTTCAACTCTCAATTTCACATGCATGCTGAAGTTAGACAAAAGTTCCCTAAAATTTGAAAGAGATAAAACATGCAGTAATGCACATTATTAGATTATTTTTCTGATACCATACATAGCCACACTTTAAGGGATGTTACAATATAGGAAATTCCATGCATCATGTAAGAAGGAAAATTACATTTAAAAACAATGAACCATATTTACATTGCTGACCTACTGCTTTGTGTTTTAAAAGAGACTGAAAACCTTATCTGTAAAGGAAGGATTATTTAAAAAAGGAATGCCAACTCAGAATCAAACATTTAACAAATAGTGGAATGTCAGTGTGAGTCTAACTTCAGGTACACATATAAATTTGGAATACGCTTCACAGACTTCACACTGCTGATTGCAAGATTGGAATTTGTACCTGAAAACATACACACAAAAAATTCCTAGGCTTCTGTAAGCAAGCTTTCGGTTTCCATCAGTCCTGACTCAAACACAGGGGAATGAACTACAGGGGAACAAAAATTCAGACTACCCACCTACAGCCCACCTGCCTTTCTTCAGCATCCTTTCTAGAGCAAGGATAAGCCTACTTTTCCCTCACTTAAATTCAGTACGATGTTGGACACTTTACCAGAAAACTTTAGGATGCAGTAAAAGTTTGGATCTGAATTAACAGTTTAAATATGGATTAACCATTTAAATATGTAGCTAGGATCACTTAGGTAGTCCAAAGGTGCCCATCAGGAGCCCTTTCTTGTACCTTTCAGAGCAGGCACGTTCCACTGCAGCTCTGTTGTTAAGACCCARTAAGAGTTGCAAGGGACCTCGACCTCAACCAAATAAAAATAACTTGACATTGAAGATACATTCACTTGATTCAAGCTGTGGGTAAAGCAGGGTATCCAATTGCAGGTCTATCCAATTAACAGTTTGGGTTTTCGTTTTTAGCCCAACATGCGTTCAGATTTGAGTCTTAGTCAAGTAAATAGCTGCCTCAAACAGCACCTGAACAAGGTATCTTCATTAAAACTTAGCCACAGATAGTTTGAGTGCTTGGGCAAGAAAGAAAAAGGAAGAAGGGAAAGTAAATGAGCAGCTCAGACTAAGAGCTCCCTTTCATCTAGGCAATGTAATGTAAATCTTCTCTATTGTGCATTTTAAGATGTAAATTGGATTCAAGTTGATGTCCACCTGTCTTGAACCAGCAGGGATCTCTTCCCGCCTTTATCAAAGCACCTCTCTGCCAATWACTGGCTGCTGTGGCAGTTGGAGATTTTGTGTGTGTGTGCAGTTATATTTTACAAATATAAACTCATTAAAATTAGCTCTTTCACCTTCTGATTCCAAGAAAAACTGTCACTGTGAAAAACAACAGGGATCAAGTGATCTGTATCATCTAATTACATCCTAAAAGATCTAGATGCTTATGGTTATGATAAAGAAATCTTATTTTCTTGGTATTTTTCATTTTCAAAAATTTACTGTTTTTAAGAGGAGAAACCATTATGTTAATACAGAAAGATATTTATATTGTTTATTCACTGCAGACAGACAGATAGCTGTCTTTTTATTAAAGTAATTTTCATTTAATAGCAGCAAGCTGAGATTTCCTGATTCATTTAAGTAAATTCACTGCTCTGCTTTGCAGAGCTCTTATACTGGAATTCACTGAATCATTAAAAAGAGACAAGTTCAGATCAAGTTTCTACAATCCTCCAGTTGTTTAAAAAGAACAAACTTTCATTTCAATGATCACAAAACAGATATGACTATAATTTGTTTAGCAGTGAGAAGGAAAAGAGGAAACATTTTTTTGTGGGCTTAAGGAATTTTACAGCAGTTTGGCTTTAAAAGTTGTACATTATTTTCCATTTCTTCACAGGTTAAATTATTCTATTGCAAAATCTTGGTATGAGGATCATTCGTGACCATTTTTTTGCTAATGTTCTGTATTTGAAATGAACACTGTAGATATGTTCAATTACTAGGGATGGGCACATATGTTACAACTTTGGCTACCAGGGTTTCAGAACCAGTTTTCCAATGTGTTTAGGCAGATGTCTGGTGTGCATGTAGCAATACATGACATACATATATGACATAATAGCTATATTTATGATAAATTTAAGCTGTTACGTTAGGTTTTTTTCCTCACTATTGATGAACCCATTGCCTGATATATTGATTTCCTATGGATTATATGTACATTTTTGAAGTGCTCAACACTACTGCAAAAATTCCAGAAAGACCACAGGTCACGGACACCCTTTTGCACTCTTTCAGGGGAAAACATATGCCTCAAAACTGTCGACAGGCAGGAAAAGGTGCAAGTTTTAAGGGAAAGCTGGGGTAGTTGTTGGTACTCGGAAGCACGGGAGGTGGAGAGGGAGACCTTTCAAGGGCTAGAATACCTCGCTCTGGGTCTACATCATGATGTGTGGTGCATACATGTTTATTTAAGGAGAGAACTGATCTAGAAAACCTCCTCAGAAGGTACAGGACTTCCCCTACATTTCGTTTGGCCTTGCAATTCAAACAGAGCAATATGATACCACCAAAATTTCTGGAAACAGCAGACAACACACAAAATATACTTCTCAGAAAAGTATGCCACAGAATGTGGAGTGATCTTTTTTCCCTCTTTATATGTGGGTTGCTCACATCTGTGGCCTTTTTTTTTGGTTTGGGGGTTTGGGGTTTGGAGTTTTGGTTCAAGGATGTGGTTTTCTTTTCCTTTTTTGGGGGGGGCACACTTTTCTCTCTCAAACATAAAAATGGCTATATCAGATCACTAGAAATCACTTATCAGTACTGTAGATAAATTTTTGTTAAGATGAAGAGAAAGATCTTGCAAGATGGCACTGCCAAGAATGTCTGGCACATTTCAGTTTCCAGCCACAACTTGGCCCCCACCACATGCTCCTTTGTCATAATGTCTATACCTCACTCCTCAGAGCATTTCCATAGTTTCTCTCTCACCATGGACTTCCACTGGATCATGAAATAAAGGGTTCACTGCAAAATGTTAAGCCTGATGGAAGGAAGCCTCAGTGGCTCGGGAAAAGCCACTAGCAGATGTGCATCTCCATAGAGGAGCAGTACCACCTTCAGGGCTGGCATGGTTGGAGCTGGGAACCAGGCTCAGGAGAGTCAAAGACAGTGACAGGCCACAGCGGGGGAGCAAGCAAACAGGAAAGGAAGCATTCATGAACCAGGAACCACCACTTGTCTATCTCTAAGGAGATGGACAGCCTAGTTTCTTGGACCATAATCCCAGCAACTACAGCATCAACTGCAGTATGCTCATATGGAGGCCATGCCCAGGGCAGGACTGTACTGTAAATGAACTCATCCACTGCGTGACAGGGACTTACTGGAAACCATCATAACATGGACAGATGTACGGTGTCTTATACAGTAGAAGTTAGATAATTTGAAAGTTGTTAAGATGCGAAACAGGCATTTTTCTTCATGGAGCACATTTGTTGTCAGATTCATAACCTCTCCTTGAAAAATATGAGCTAAAGATAAGGAAATGAAATCTAACTGAACTAAGCTTTTCCTTCTACACTAACAAAATAGTTACACAGCTCATCTGCAGTTATATACTGTACTGCTGCATTAGACATTCCCAATGCCCATATGATATGATTTATAGTTATATAAACTGTAGTAGTTATGTCTTCTTTCACTGTGTCACTCAGACAAGATGGAAAAGTAAACACTAATCCTCTATAAAGGGGAGATCAAATTAAAAGGGTTAATTTGAAGACAGGAGGGAGATATTCAAAATTAAAGAGTAATCACAAACACCTTCAGTGTAAGGAAATCATTTGAAACCAACTTCCAGAAAGGCTGAGTGGGAAGCTCTAGGGCAGAAGATTGGAGATCAAAGAAAGTTCTCCTGAGTACCATCACACAGTGCTCCAGATCCAGCAAAGGACTGAGGTATATATTAGATACAGTAGAGGAACTATAAATTTTAACCAAGGACCAAGCTTGTACAAAGCAGAGAGACATCATTAAAAACCTCTTGTTTGAAAGGCAAGCATTGGTACAGGAAAATCAAATTATTTTTCTCATCTGAAACATCCTTATGTTCTCACAGAGCAGATTAAAATTCTAGACGCCTCTCCTGACTTTGTGTTTCAGAGCCCATTTTCTCTAAGCTTTGCAATGTGGTAACATACCGTTATTTTCAAAGCAGAGCAATATTATGAAAGAATTTTCCAAAACAGGCTAGATCTCTCCTGTAGAATAAAAAAATCCAAACAAAAAACATATTAACCTTTAAAGCCTTTAAATATATATCTATATACATGTGTCTGCAGTGTACATATGTGAATATATATATATAAATGTACATACATACGTATGCATACATACATGTGTATATATATACAGATATATGCAGGTATAGTTATATCAATATAGATATGGATATGGCTATAAATACAGATATGTGTGTGCATACACATATTATAAAACAAAGAGAAGAATTAAATATTTCACCAGTATATTCTGCAGCTTGCAGAAACTGAAACTGCAAAGCATCTTCATGTTGGAATGCCACACACTGATAAGACACAGCTTGAGAGAGGGGGTTCAGCTACAACAAGAGCCCAACATACATAGGCGCTCCTCACAGCAACCGGTTGCATTCATGCTTGCTACCAGAGCAAGCTGATCAGCTGTATGTAACAGACACTAGGAAGATTTTTTTAAATTAATTTCTACAAAAGAATGAAAAATGGCAGCCACAGAATCTTTTATAGTAACTCAGCTGAGATGCTCTGCCTCTTCCTGTGCATTTTCTGCTAGTGTGCAGAAAATAGAGGGTAAAATTTTCTCACTTTGAGAAATCTTTTTACTATTTTGAGAATTAGAAATTGCCAGGCCATTTTAAAACCCAAGTCTGTTCATTCTGGTTTCTTTTAGTTTTCATTTCTTCTTCTTTCACAGCATCTAGTCCTAAGGGATTCAGAGGAATATGCACATCCTTCTAAAGGATAATTATGCTGCCATGAGGTGACTATGTGACTGTTTTATATCCTGCAGTATAGACAGTCTTAATCTATGCACATTTTTAGCTTAGTTTTCACAATGAGGATGTTAGATTTGCTATTTAGTGCTACAAACTATRGAGAATTTTGACCCAGTGGTAGTTTGGAGCACTTAAAGCACTTGCCAAGAACAAAGGGAGGATCACAGAGGGAGCAAGAATTACAGTCCATAAATGCTGTAAATGTGCTGAGCAAAGTTTACTGATGGTTAGACAGGATTTCCCCGTTGTAAGTAGCACTATGGCTACCGAGTGACCTAATTGCCACTAGGAACAAAATAATATTCCTCATCACTACCCATTGCTCTTGCGAGCACAAAGTAAACTTGAAATGAAGGTCAAATCATTAATAGTCTTGCCAAGTCAAATTTGTGCAACGGCTGCAAAACAGCTTGAGCCAAGGCATTTTAGAAATGTCTGAAGATCACTATTGGAGCAAGCAGAATATTCATTTTTCACTCTTCCTTTATAATCGCAAGGATCACAGCAAAAGTCCTCAGAAAGACCTTCATTAGTTGCACTCCTGACAGGCAGAATAAGCTTGGACTTCAAGAGCCTAAAAAATCCTGCACAGAGAATCAAAGTTCTTTATTTTAATCTTTTCTGACATTTTACCTAATAAATGGTTGTTAAGAAAATGGATTTTTTAAGGCCAGTCACTGTTGCTTCTTACCTTTCTTCTAAAGTTTCCAATAATATACTAGCATTTTTTTATTTATCCCACTTACTCAGGCATGCTACCAAATTTATCCATTCAAGAAATTGTTCAGGTTTTTTCTATATGTTTTAAGAAACATATATTGCTGGACCAGTGCTGACACTTAACTACAAAACCTGTATACAGAAAGCCATGCGGTAGTAGGATGGAGTCAAAGATGGGTATAGTCTCCAAATGGCTAAGGCGTTGGGTTTTTAAGGTGACAGCTGAAAAATACATACACAGAAAACTGCAGTTTACTTTTCTCAAAAGAGTGAAGGATTGACTCAGCCATGAAAGAATTTGAGATCGGGCATCAGGGAGCCTCATGTCTTTGTAACCGTAAGATTAGACCACTGTGCCACTCCTTTGAGCAGAAAAGAGACAAAATAGTGAAAAAACCCTTCCAGCCACCAGCACAACATCTTTGCCTAGAAAAGGAAAACATATCAACCCTCTGAGTAAAATTTCTCTGAACAAACATGAAAAAATAGTTTAAAAGAAAAAAAGATAATCATAGACTCTTACATTAATTTGGGGTGGAAGGGTCCTCCTGAGGTTTCCTGGTCCCTCCCTCAGTTGAAACAGGGCCAAACTCAGAGTTAAGCTGAGATGCYCAGGGTCTTGGTAATAAACTGCCTTGATCAACTGTAACAAATTGCAGTAGGTGCAAACAAGATTATTGTGAAAGATCATATGCTCCTATGCAATGTAACTGAATGAATCTCTCGCGCTGAAAGCATTTTTGATTGAGATTGATTTGGCAGTACATTGGCTACATAGCAGAACTACAGAAACCAGGCAATAGGATTTCTATAATTCGTATTGCTGTAGCACCTGTTGATCTTTTTCATGGAACATCCCAAGAACAGACATAATATAAAAACTTAATTCTTGTCCCAGAGAGCCTAGTATCTGCATATAAAACAAGACACAGCAGATCGATAGGGACAGATTAGGGAACAACAGTGAGACAGTACTGGCCAGCATGACAGGCAAGACTCACAGCACACTGGGAGCTTGACCTGTTGTCAATTTTTTTGTAGACATCAGTGTATCTTAAGCTTGTTACAAGAGATTTGAGGGAGAACAATGCTTTGCACAGGTATACAAAGTGTCCCTTTCACAGGCATCCCAGCAAGGTTTTTCTTTCAAGGACTCCCGAAATATTTGAAGAATATAATCTCTTTTTCTCTCAACATAATTTCCAATTATTAAAAAAAAAATGATAATAATCAAGACGAGTAATGGTGTAGTACTTATTCCAGAATCTGACTTCTTTCCCTAAGAGTATACTCAGAGCCTCTTACATTTTCTCTACTGTCCAAAACACCTTACGAAAACTACCTCTTTGAAACATCTTTCTTATTTCAATGCGTATTTGCCCAAACTGTCACAAAAAGGGCCTCCCTCTATCAGCTGGTCTGTAGTCAGGACTGGTTCAGGAGGGGAGTAGGTAAGTGTTGATGGGGTGGTCACAAATTCAGAAGTTTTGAGACAGTTTGTCTTTTTATAATTCATAAGTCATGTGTGAACACCTCAATTTCATGAAAGTGAAATTGGCACTAACTGGAAAGGAGAAAAATTAAAACAGTTCTTGATTTTTCTCTAGCAATGACTGGTAGTCATAGCTTTGAGATTTTAGAGGAGTTTTTAGTAGAAGTTATGCTCAGTAACGCTGCAGCTTTTGCAAGGACCACTAGGAGACCTGCGGTTAATGATCCATGTTTGACTCATCTTGTGTCTTGATTTTTAGAGTGCTGAGATAGTGAAATCAGAAGGATCTGTGGGCAGTGTGCTCTTCTGAAAATTAAACTATATCTGGCTGAGAGTCCTATAAGAACAAGGAATTTGTTGCAGAACCTACACCACTGCAGCTAAGGGACTCTCTCAGCATTCCCAGTTGCTGTATGTTGCCTGGCCTAAATGTAGCGTAAAAGCTACATTTGCAAACCAGATGAGAGATGTAGCAAGCTACAGCAGAGGCCATATCTAGAAAAACAAGGGGATAAGACCCCAGAGTAATGAGTGATTTTCTCAAGCAGTAAATCCAAATATAACCAACAGCATGTTCTTAGGAAAAAAAAAAAAAAAAAAAAAAAAAGATAAACCTTCACAAGACACAGGAAGTAAAATTTCTGCTCTATTCATAAACAACAAAACCTCTCCCGAGGTACTGTGTTCAGTTAAAGTACAATACCACAATAAAGATATAAACCAATTGAAAGGAGTCTAACAGCAATGTCTAGAAAACATTTCGTATAAGGAAAAAAAAAAAAAAAGGTAAACTGAAATTGTTCAAGTTTGTGGAAGGAAACACAAAGCAAGTTTATGACAATAGTCTTCAATTTTTAATGAATTAACTGCAAAGAAAGGGGATGAACTACTGTCTGTATCTGGGAAGGACAGAACAAGTACAAGTACATTTCTGTTGCAAGTAAGGGAAGAAAAGAATGTCATAGCTTTTTAAAGTTAAGAATAATAATACTTGGAAAGCAGTTAGCGATGGCAAACTGTATTTTCTGTCACTGAAGTTCCAAGACCAGTTTAGACATATCAGAAATGGGTTAGCTGTAGTCGGTCCTGCCTAAGAGTAGTCAGATGGATTAGAAGACTTTTTAAGGTCACCTTGAGCTTAGAATCCTGTGATTTTGATCATTATTTTGAGTTAGTTTCAGGCATAAATTTTTGGTTACCAAAAGTTACTTTCCTACATCTGACCTAACTTCCAATTAAAAGTGATCTTTGAGTAGTCCAAAGATATTTTCCACTGTCAATCATACATCTGAGCATGACCACAATTTTACCTTTAAGAAACATCATATCATGCTGAATTCTACATTTAGTTCCTGTCCTACTTTCAAAGCTGATACAATGCTTGATCTTTACAGTTTTCTATTTCTGCAGGTTAAGGTTACATTGATTTAAATTCAAAATTTGAGGTTGGAGCTCTTTCATTACAGAACTAAAACCCATTGGTTTACCAGCTTGATTTCCTATGTTTCCAGGTAGAGAGTTCTCAATTTGTATTTTCCTGCAGTAACAGCATTATTTTAAAGTATTCAGTGAGGATTTTAACAAACTGCAATCATTACTTGCTAAAAGGCGCTTTGTACATGACTCTGTGCGTCCCATTACTAGAGGAGCTCTTCTGTAGAAAGAAATACTACTGATTCAAACATTGCTCTTGATTGCTTTTCTACTTTCTGTGAAAAATGGTTTTAGAATGTTTTATGGAGTTGAGAACATGAAGAAGCTGATAGTTGGCTTAGACTAATAGTGACTGTATAGTTCCCTTGCAATATCAGGGAACCATGTGGCTGCTCCACAAGGCCCTATTTACCACAAGCCACAACCTCCCTGGTACCTTCTGTCAGAGTGAGGGCCTTTGAAGCTACACCACATCACAGGAAGAGAGAAGAGAGTTGAGTCTTTAAAGTTCCCTGTCGTAGCAAGTTACAACTAAAAGTTGCAAGTCCTACAGTTTCTGTCACTAAGTCAATTAGGGTTCCATTTGAGGTTGGTGAAACTCATCTTTCTGGCTGAAAGATACAGCCTCTGGATCATTCTTTACACAGGGGAACCCCAGCTGACATCTCACCTCTACTAGAGAGAGTTAAAACTACATTAGAGGGAAATGCGGAGGTGTCCATGTTATGAAGCACTCTGAAATAAAAGGTTCTCAGTTCCTGCTGTTGACCTTCTTTACTGTATTCACACAAATGGGATTTTTAACTGTGGGAAATTAGACCCTTGAGAGGTCCACTTAATTAGAAGGCACAAAAGTGACTGAATTATGCTATCATTTCTTTGTTAGGAGAAAGCTTTAGTTAATTGAGAAATGGGGAAGAAATGTAATAACATTTGACATCAACACATAGACCTCGAACTGTTTTAAAATCAGGTATTTTTAATAAGCCACCTGGTTCAGTTGCAATAAAAGGGTAACCTATTACTGTTAATGTAGAACTGGCATAATTTTAAATAATTTATAAAGCAAACAAACTTGATATGTTAATATAGTAAACATTTTAGAATTAATTTGAGAAAATCTGAGGATATTAATAAGTAAGTAAAATAAGAAACAAAGCTAGTATTGGTGCTTCTTTGGAACTTTTTTCCAGGGACAAGCTTTAAACCTTTCTCTGCCATTTGCCAGCCATGTAAGTGTGAGTTTTAATGTTCTGTATTCTTACAGCTCTGTATTGTATCTGAGATTATGCTGAAGTAAACCGATGCCTTGACATGAAGGCAGCAAAATCAAATTCTTAGATTTGTATGGAATATTTTGCATGAAATAAATAAAAGGGTCATTTCAGGAAGATAAAGTAATTGTAAATCCAATCCAAAACAATCTAAACTAAACTAATGTTTGGGCTTTGTTTTGCTTTATTTCCTGTTTGGCAACCAGATGGAGAAATGTGTTATTTGCACAGGCCAATCTGGTGACAGTAACTCTCTGTAGTCACATCAAAACAAAATCCAAATTAAAATTCCAGTTCTGTTCTAGCATGTGCACAGTTCTTCTTTGCACCACAGTGCATGAAGTGGTCCAGCTAAGCAGTACAGCATGGGAAAATGAAGGTATTCATGATAAGCAGTAATGCAGATCTTTTTTTCTTTTACACAGCTGCCTGTGAATGATCAGCTAAAGTCTAGCTGCCGCTCGGCTATGGCAGATTGAACACCACGTAATGCCTAGGAGTGAGATTTACCCCTTCACCATACCACTAGCTGAATTTCTAACAACTTCCATTTTCCTAAATTCAAATGTTTTGGAAAAAGAATCCAGAAACAACTTCTTTTTTTTCACTTTAGGTTCACATTTTATCTCTTCTGCCCTACCTTTGACAGTTTTTTTATTCTTCTTCTGTCTGAGTATCTGATGCTTAATTCTGATGTAAACAGTATTCAGTGGGAAACAGGTATTTTCAATTTAGTTCTTACTTTTTTTTTAATCTACACTGCTAGACAAAATTTAGTGTCTTGTAGATAATTTCAATTCAAAAGAGAAATTGGTGTTAGATATTGAATGCAACAGCATTTGGATTTCCCCGCACACCTCCCCCCTGCACCTCAGAAAATTACAACAGCCTGCCTTCTTAAACATTTCAGACATCAGTGTAGAAGAGATTGCTTTCTTGCTCACAGCTATGAGCTTCTTTTAGCCACCATCAGTCAAAAGTAATCAAGAGTGATAACTGACATATTTTGGGATGCCCTTCTGTCTTAGTGTTTTTGTGTGCTGCTTTTCCCAACTTGGCCCACTCTTTCCTAGCAAAACCTGTCAAAGCCACATCTTCAAGAGTTCTCTATTCCTGAGCAACTCAATATTTCCCTTTTGTTTTTGGGAACATGAGAAGGAAGCACTTGATGGACTATTACAGCTATATTAAATGAAGACGAGTACTTAAACCCCCAAGCTCTGCACCATTAAAAAGTAAACTAGCTGTGGGAAATTAACTCTCCACAATAACAGTTCCCATATTTATTGCACAGTTTGGGTGCATCAGCCCAGCACATCTGATCCCATCTCCCAAAAGAAAGGGATCCTTACCACCTATGGAGCAGTCCAAGCAGCACCTGAAATAGGAGGGACAGTTCAACTGCTTTCGATGGTGCCCTGATTGCCAATACCACGCTGGGTATCCAGAGAAGGGTGCCACTCAGCCATTGCACCACCACCCCTACATGGAGCAAGTGGACTGCACTGGTTGCCCAGTGAATTCTTCTGGGAAGCAAAGTATGTCCAGCACTGGTAGAATAAATATTAATTGTTTCGAGGAAGAAGAACTATGAACCAAACCCCTGGCCAAAACACAGCCACCAAAGCACCACGTTACGATGGACTCTCATATAATGACCAAAGTACACCCTCTTCACTGGCAGTTCCTGCAGACTCCAAAGGAGACAGAGGCTGTGGAAAGCAGCTGCATAACTAAATTGAGTGGAAGAGAAGTGCCCAGTCGGTCTGCAGAAGCCAGAGCTATGCAGATAGTGTTAGAAGGGGATGAAGAGGAAAAGTGGCCCACAAGGCATGTCTATACCTATTCCTGAATGGTAACCACAAGGATGTGTAGGAATGGATAAAACAATGGAAAATAGCATTAGGATAAACACATCAGGGCAGCCGAGGTGTGGCAACAGGTAGCTCATCAGACACGATGAAGACCCATGCAAGTTCATCATGTGAATGCACCCATCCCAAACAACAGAGTTGCAGAATAGCAGAACACAGGGCCAATCAGTGTGCCAAGGGGAACAGCCCAGTCCTGGCTGCTCTGTCTCTAACTAGATACTTAGACTGGGAGCAGAGAATTTGGTTTGGTTCATCTGTGTATGATTTGTAGTGCCAACATGTGCTGAYCACCAGCAAATTGCAGGAAAATGACTGTGGGAAGAATTTGTATTGTGGTGGAAATATAATGATACATGTATAACATTTATAACAACCTATGGGCAAGGACTAAATGGCTAGCAGTGTCTTCTGCTGAAGCCCAAATGTTGACCCTAGCATGCTGTACTTGACCCTAGCACTTCCAGCACTGAAAATGCTATGGGTGTTACAGGTAAATGGCAATGAAAGGAACTGATCTGTATGAACAGCTGTAGGACTGTGTATAGGTGAAGGGGCAGCTGGCATGGCTGGGCCTGGCTGGCAGCAGGGCTAGGATGTGAACCCCAGTCAGCCCTGCTGTAGAGGGGAGCAACCCCAGAACTGCTGAGCACCTCACATGCAATCACCCACCACTGTGCCCCAAGCAGCCACAGACGTGGCCACAGGCAGGTGCAGGACACAGAGGACATTTGAACGGACACTCCCAGTTGGGTATTGCCTGTGGATCCAGTAACGGATGGGGTCAGTGTCACTCTTGGTACATGGCACAGAGACCCCAGGGGTATGTGGTGAGAGATCCCAGTGTTGTATGAGGGGAGAGTCTATTTGGGTTTTGGGGGGGATCCTGAGAGGGAACCAGAGAGAAACCCAGGGACCCCTCCTGCACTGTGAATCACCTGGCTAGGACTGCTGCACTGACCTGCCTGACTCTTCTTTTGGACTGCATCATCTCTCCCAAAACTCAGRAAAGTCATGTAACTCATAAAATTGCATTTATCTGTGATTAAGGCATTTTGGTATCCAAATCCATTTAACATCCATATTGTCATTTGTTCTTAAACAGCGACAGGCGTCTCTGGGGATAGCCAGCATGGATTTTGTGCAGGGAAACCCTGACTCATTGGTCTTCTGGAGTTATTTGAGCGTATCAATAAGCACGTGGATAAAAGAAATCCAGCAGACATACTTCATATGGATTTTTAAAAAGCCTTTTATTATTAAAGAAAACAGTTGCCACAGGACTGGAGGGAAAAAAAATTCTTTCGCAGCTTAAACAATATGAATCAAAACACAAGGCTTAATGAACACTTTCCAGGATCAAGAGAACTCAGCAATCATGTTCCCCAGGGACTGATGCTGGTTACGGCTTCATTCAGCTTCTTTATCAATTATCTGAAGAAACCACTGTACTGTGAAAACAGAGAGCCTGCAGCCAACTCCACGCTTCTTGGTGGTCAAAAGCCAAGTCTTTGGCCAGGAATGCCAAAAAGTCTTGACAAACTGTAAGTGGGTAAAAAGGTGGCAGATGAGCTAGCAAAGGAGGCTACGGTTAGGGAAAACTACCCTAAAGCTTGCATACACAGTGCTGAACTCATAAAAATGCAGTTATAATTAAGAAGGACTTTAGTCATCGCGTGCAGTTCTCTGAGATCATTGTGCAGCAGTAGCCCAAAAAAGCCAATAAAATGTTGGACATCAAGAGAAAGGTGTTGAGAGCKGGACAGAAGCCATCACTGTGCCATTTTAAGAAACTTTGGCATGCCCGCATTGGGACTGCTATGCCCAGTTCTGGTATCTGCATCTGAGGAATGAGATAGAGCTAGAGAAGATTCAGAGAAGGGCAACTACATGATCAAGGGACTAGAGAGATGAAAGAGGAGAGATGAGAAAGATTGGGACTCTTCAGTATGGGGCTGAAGAGGCCTTGTAGAATCATGAAGGCCATGGAAAAGCTGAGCACAGAACTGTTGTTCACCAAATCCTGCAATTAGAGAACTAGGTAGCACTTGTTGAAACACTAGTAGGAAACTGACTGAAAACAAACAAAATAATTCTTCACCCAGTGGGTATTAAACTCATGGAAGTCAGGAAATAGGGGAAGGAGGTAGTACACAAAAACAAGTAGACAGATTCATGGACCACAAAACCATACTAAAAAGAAAGGTCAGGGATGTGTCCTCTAACATTCCTAATATAATGATTGGGGGTGCTGGGACAGTAAAAGGGGAGTGAATGCTAAAAGTGACAAACAAACTGAGTCTCCCTTGTGCTGTGCAAAGTAAAAGAAATATGAAATATAGCCAATCTTTTAGGGTCTTAAAGGTAGATTGCACAGTATTAATCAACCAACAGATAAGACACTTGTCAAAAGTTGTAATACAAATTCCTCCTTCTCATCCCATTCATTTTCTTCACCAACTCTCTAGTGGCATCTGTCTCTATTTTGACACTGGTTATACGTACCCTGAATCCTTGACTGCTTTAGGGCTCGTAGTTTTTGATCTATTGCTAATAAAAAGGGAAATAAAAAACTCTTTAAAAAATATTCAAATAAATGACAACATCACACAATAAGGTTGTCAATCCATCTTAACTCAGAAGAATCAAATAGATGTCAGTAGAATGGGTTCACATTTGCTCAACTCCAAATTGTCGGGAAGTGTTTAAGTGTGCCACACCATACTGAAGCTGACAAAATCTGAAGATTTCATCCCAAGAGGAGATGTCAGCAAAGGGGAAAGAAACAGGAGCTATTCAGAGTCCCAAACACAAGTCAGAAACACAGCCCTTGCAAATTCAGTCTCTTCTGCACTTGTCTAGAAATTCTCATATACACAAGCTCCATTTCAACTCTGTCCATCACCYTAGTAATGTTTAAAATAGTTTGCTTAGAGTGGAGGAGGAAAGCACATGGAATGAGGTGAGGAATGCAGAACTTTGAGACTATAATGAGACCCAAGGGTACACCCTTGCTGACATTGGACTGCTGTTTCACGCTTTACCATATGGCAGGCACAGAGACTTCACAGGACACCCGAATGGGTAGTCTTTCCTGTACAGGCCTCTAGTTCTCTGTGGGAAGTCTACAAAACAGTCACATATATGAAAATCGGACATGTCAGGGAACACACAAGGCCCACAGCTACTCTGGTACCCTTTAAAGCTGGTACACATAGCCACAGGTCTTCTGGTGGAGAGGAGAAGAGAGATGGTTGGCTGCATAGGCTCTGCCAAACTGTAACATGGCATACACAGTAGCAATAGAGACCAACCATTGTAACTTAATTTTTGTTTCCCCCAATTAATAGAATCATTTTCTTTTTTTGACATCTTCCTTCGCTCAGATGAAAGAAACAGAGATTCATACTAACTGTTTTTGATTTTGGACTCTCTAAATTATGTTGCAGGTTTAAGCATGTACTGTCTGTTTTCAACACACAAATCCATTTTGATTAAAAATTAACTAAGTTCAGCAGAGAAGCGTGAATATCAGTGAAAAACGGTGGAATTCAGCCTCCTGAGTCACTCAAGTCTTTTTCTAAGTGCTTTTATGTGTTGTCTAACAGATTAAGATTAAATTATCAAACGGTTTACACATCACTGTATAAAATGTTTAATTATGCTAAAATTTAAATGAAGTAAAATGTAAATGCACAGCAGCACAATCTCAACATACCTTTGAAAAAGTTTGTTTGACACAGATTTTCAGTTTAGCTCCTTTTTRTATTTAACTTTCTGCTACAATGTCATGAAAACAAATTATAATAGTAAGGGGTTCGTGTCTGAGAACCAAAACTGAAGCTGTTTTAAAATTCCCATCTTTATATTTTACTTTCCTTACCAACTTTCATTAAGCAAACCACATACATGATTCAGGAAATGAGATTTTTGTCCATTTCCTCATTTTTTTCACCTCAAAAATAGTTTTGAAAATTTAACAGGCAAGACCTGTAAATATATCTTTTTTCCCACAGACTGTATTTTTTTTAAGGCATCACAAGTTTCTTGATCTTGTAATCCATGTAAGCAAATCTATCAAATTACTTCTGTATAAATCTGATAAGAAAATAAATATCACCGCTAGGGGATGCTGATAGTAAACCAACAGAACTTTTTTTACCTGATACCAGTGTTTTCCTCTTATTATTTTCTGTGTAAAAACTTCAGTTGCAGATTAGAACTTTATCCCAAAAAACAACAGGCCACAGGTATTTGGTCAAATTTGGTCAGTGAAGTCCTGAAGAAAAATTATTAAAATATTCTATACGTTTACATTTAGGAGAACAAAGATGAGAAAGTTTCTTAAGTACTGGTATAATACAATGCATTTAGCACTGTTTCTTATAAATTCAGATTTACATTTACATAGTCATCTAAAAAAAAGGTCTTCTATTAGTTCTAGGATCTTGGTGAGTGGGACGTACAAAGGCGAAGAAAAATGCAGAAAAGGTTTGGGGAAAAAAATGAAAAATTGAGCTTTATGTCTCCTGGCAATTTTAGTTTTGGAAGCTCTTTATTACTAAAAATCAGTGAAAACCTAAATAATTGATGTAACTGAAGGAGATAAAGTTAAGATATTGTTTTACTGTTAACACAAAAATTCATCCACAAGAATCAAGACGTAAAATGAATATCAAAAATCTAAATAATTTCTGTTTAATCACCAGTGTGGTTTTATAGCTTGTACATTTGTGTTGAATTCAGAAAAGGACAAATATTTCAAAAAGCTATTCCTTCRTGAAAGAGACTGAGAGGCTTTTTCCGGTTTTACCATTATGATACTTCCCTTGGTGTTCAAAAAAAAAAAAAATCACCTATATCCCATTTATTTTAAAGTATTAGAGTCATTTATCTTTGCTGCTACAATGCTGTTTTCACTTGGAGTTTATAGTCTTTGGAGCCAGGTCCTGAGAAGTGCTGACTTGATGCTGGAACTAGTAAGTCCTCACGATTGGGCCAATTTACATGTTTCCATAGCCTCTTGAAAAGAGGAGAGAAAATAACTTTAAACTTTAAACTTCTAACTGTGAATTAACGCTTTCACCTAGCAAACATGAAAACTTCCATTGAAATTGAATGAGCATCGTATGRTACAGTGAAAGCAGAGCTCACAGCTGACCTGCACATTAGCTCTCCTGCCTAGTGCCGGTGTGCGGAAGGCACTGGTGTAGTGAGACACAGCCAAAAATAAGATTATTAACAAGACAAAAGCCTTCAAAATTATGCAAGACACAGCAGCTAGCCAAAGTTCAGATTATATACAAGCCCTTCCAGAGACAGGTAAAGACAGCACTGCAGTGGTTTAGGATTTACAGCTTTGTACCACACTGGGTATGTCATCTACCTTGTTTCACTTGGTACAACACCTGCTGAAATGGGAGTAATACCTTCTTGGGGAAGGGAGAGGGAGGCAGGTAGGATTTATTAATAACTGACATAAGGGTTATATAAATATATACGATCTGAATTATTTGGGTGTGTGGAAACAGACTAGCTTGGCCGCTCTGGCCATTTTCATTACGATTTGATAGCAGTGGATTGAAATTACTAAGAAATATTTTCTAAATTTTAAAGTCATTTCTCTTCCCTGCTGCAATACAGTTTGKATGTGATGTTTATAGTCTGTAGGTCAGATCCTGTGGGGTACAGTCATACACTTGCAAGTGTCTCATATCTGGTCACTTTACTGTATGTAGAAAGAGTCCAGTTCCGTAAGTCCTGTGAAGCTTAAGTCCCTGTTGGGAGTTCCTTGACAGTTGCTTTTAAGGATGTAAGGCATGCAAGTTAGATTAGGCTAGTCTTTCTCTCTTGTATGTTTGTAACTTCCCATGAAAAGAGAATTTAAGGCTCTAGAGCTGTATCTAAAATATTGCACGTTTCTAAAGCTACCATTCCATATTGATGTTTGTATCATATTCTTATATATGTGTCAAACTCATATAGATTTGCATCAGACTAGTTCTCTTGACTAAAATCAATTGAACTGATTGAAATAACAGCCCAGAGAGATCAGCAGCGGCTGAGAAGTTGCTATTCACAACTTAGTCATCATTTCAGGCTGCTCAAAACAAAGCTACAAAATTTTGATGTCAGCTAGCAGGATGGGAAATAGTAATGAATCTGATATTCTTATATGCAGAAGGATACAGAATATACATATACGCATACTCATGCTCTTATTTATATGTGTGCATTGAAACTAAACATATAGCCTGTAACTAAGATGTTGTTTTGATGGGCAACACCAACTGAATTTCTCATAATACTGATAACAGAACAGTATAATGGTACCTTATGTACCTTTTCACAGCTGATATGTGTGGGAACAAAGGTCTTTCACTTTCCTTCCTCTCCTCTTCCAACCTGCCCTTTCCAGTCTGCCCCCATTAGGGAGATATTACAAGCTCCTTGATTTCCACCAATAAACTTATCACAGGTACAGCCAGATCACTGAAAATACTTCCAAACTACAGCCTGATCCAGCCCACCTGAATTATCCATAACTGCCTTAGAGGGACATGTCAGAAAGACATCTTGAGAAAAGCAATTCAGTAAACCTGAAAGAGAAACATTTATTRAAAAACATAAAAGAAACACCAACCAACCAACCAAATCCAAAAACCCAAAACCAGACCAAGAGAGAATCTTGACTGGGGCCTCAGTTGTGAACAATGTGGTATAGGTGGCCATGTTTAGGTTCATACACATAGACTGGTTCCCCAGTCACGCCTGCACACCACAGACACCTCCAGATTCTGAAATAAATTCCTACTTATAAAAACAAGGAGTCAAGATGCCTGCATAGCCACAATCTCAGAAGGACTTTTAGATCCTTCTGATTAGGACCAGGTTTTGAAGTTAGTCTTAATGAGTGGGGAGCATAATTCTTGACTGTCTGCCAGAACAAGAAAATTAAATGTATCGTGAGAAGTTCTCACTTTAAATTATTAATGTGAGCCTAATTAAACAATTAAGGATCAYTTTAGGGATAGAGTTTTAAAATGAAGGGTGAAAAAGAATTAAAGATGGAAAGGTCACATGTGTGAAACCTAAAGATCCTGGCAGAAATGAAGGAAAAATGAAACAGTGGGAAAATTTGTACCGGTAATAGCTGCCAGACCTTGCAAACACATGTAATTTCACAAGAAAACCACTACATCTTACCTAGAAGGTAGTCTCTTTCACTTGAACTACTGTTCATACATGATGGACTTGTAAGAAGAGCTCTTTGATTTTTGAATCAAAGAACTCTTAGCTTGACTGTCTGACAGCTTCAGGATACTACACCTAAATTATACCTATTCCAATGCAACTTTCATCCTCCTCCAACTTGCTAAATTTACCCCAAATTCAGGTATCTTATTAAACCATGACATCTGGATCTTTAAGTGAATAAAAACCACTTACAGTATGTGAATAGTTTTATTCCTTGTGGCTCTACCTYGCCAGAGGCAACAAGGCACAGTTATATAAAGAGTGTTCTCAAGTGTGAAATAATGTCCTCAGCCACCAGTTCAGGCTGCATCTAAGCAGCAGTCTCCCAGAGTTACAGTGCCATGGCTAAACTGGTGAAAACAGACTAGATACTCATCAACACAGAAAGTTTTTGAAACTGAAAATGAAGAAAAAATGCAACTGYAAATAAAAAAGGCATAAATTGCCTTCGGATGAAATGCTTTTGAAGTTAATGGAGAATTTTTCCCAGCAGCCAAGGACTGGAAAGGTCATCCAAAACCTTTTTTTTTTTCTTGGTCCTTAATCTTGCTAGCTCTTTACAGAGAGTGACAAGAAAATAGAGAAGTATATTTCCAATAATGAATTTAAATTCCTTTTGTTAATACAGTTTTTATAAACAGTTAATATCCTTGAACATATTCATTTAATTAAATGTATTTATTACTTTAATTTACTCAACAGAAGCTGGCAAGAATTATTTCATTTAATCTCTAGGCTGCACACCCACACACACTTTGCTGCAAGAATTTCAGATTTAATGTTTGAAACCTGAGATCTTTTTAATTGCAGAGGGTCATGAATATCATTTCTCCCCTTTAACTTGCTCCCGTCATCAAAGAAGTGTTGAGGGAAGCAGCTGGGACTGGGAATCTCTCAGGAAAAGAAAAGCAGTACTAGGGGATTGTAGTAAATTTACATCTCTGAGTGGTTTGGGGGTAATAAAGACCTTCCTAGTAAGTTTGCATGCATACATAGCTGCATCCAGAATTTGATTTTTGAAATTTATTTTTTCATGTCACAGTCATGAAAAAATTTGACTTCTATAGTTTCAAGACTCTGGCATGGGCACTGTTTCGTTATTCTGATCATTTCTCGCACAGWTACTGTAAAGTCTGTCATTCACTGAAACACGAATTTTCTTTGTGTTCCTGAATATCATCTTTAGTCACTTAAAAAGTGAACCAATCAATGCTGTTCCACTTTGCAGTTTGCATATACATTTTCAGATTTTTTTTTTAACATTGTTTATTAGCACTTTCTACAATGCGAGTGTTTTTGATCATTAATTAATTAGTTTGATTCTGCCCATACCATGGCATTTTAACAGCCTGTTTTGCAAAGCTGTGATGTTGCATTATTGCCTGATATTTCTAGCAGTTGTAGAAAACTTGCATGAATCCTCAGATAATTTTTAAATACACGTGCTAAAATCCTTCATTTATTTGTAATTTAGAGGACTGATTTGCAGCTGACAATAAGAAAGGGCAGGTACCTGCGAATGCCTAATAAATATCCTTATGGCTCCCAGGAGAAGATCCTTTATCAACGAACCTTAAGAAGGAACATTCAAAGGGCACTGACGGTGCCCTAGGATGGACCTCACCAGGCTGCACTCTGGTTAGTGCGTGAGCAGAGCTGCTCCTGGGAGGCTGTGGAGTAACATTGACAGAGAAGTAAAAATATAAGCATCAATTTTTCTTCTCCCATGAGAATTCATAATGGCTTATCAGATCAAAGTGCCTAAAGAGAGTCCATAGGACTGCTGCTTCTTATGTGAGGAACGAAGGCAATGAAGGGGTTACCACATCATATTTTTTCCAATTGCTGTAAATGTGGCTGGCTAAGGATTCAGGAAATATTTGCTATAGTTCTATGCCAGCACCTGATTGTGAAAGTCTGATTAGATTGAATTACTGAATGTATTGTCTGGTTTGCATAATAGAACAAAGAAAGGACACACCCTTCTCCTAATCCTATACACAGTTCTGGGGCAGTGTTGCAGTTCCACACTGAACAGATTTTTAGTTTTTCTACTTTCATTTTCTACTCTTATTGGATATAAATATAGATTGTACTTAAAAAGTGTATCACCACATTTTAAGTGACTCTTACTTTAGTGCTGTCTTCTAGCCAATCCTAGGGTTACCTACCCCCAAGCTAGCATGTTTTTACACATCAATGCACAATTTTCCACTACATGGGATTTGTTAACTTGTATTAACAAACAGTGTAAAACATCATTCTCCCAGCCTAGACAAGCCCACAGCAATAGTCCTAGAACACCTAACTAAACCTCAGCCTGGATTTATTTTACTGTGACAATATTAAATAYAGCTCAATAAGGGATTTGAACTTTACCAAGTATGGGGAAGTCAGAAATAAACYGTGAAACATTCAGAAGACTTTCCCACTGGTTGCTTTGAGTCTCTCATTCTCTCTTGCATAAGCACAGTTGGAACATGTTTTCACAGATGGGTTTTCTGTTTGGATTCAGATACCCGTGAATATACTGCACCAGTTACTACAGACACATCTCTCATGCCCCGGGGAGCTGGGCTACGGATTAAAAATGGTGCTCTTTAGGACATAAACCTATCAGCTATTTGATGAATATACTGAGCTGTTAGTCCATCTTGTCGCAGTTTCTGCTGCAAAGTGCAATGCTACCTCAGTGGACCTGCTACTTTTGTTCCTTTCATTTGTTTAATGTTTCTTGCTTCCTGTCCCATAAAGACAGAGCTGTGTCTGCTGTGATAACACAGATCAAACAATTATGAAACAATGAAGACATTTAAATGTGTAACGATTTATTTTCAATATATGTGATTCATAATCAGAACATCAGGAAGTGGCAGGTACAAGTGTTAAACTGTAAGATTTGAAGTATACTCTGCTTTATGTACGCTGAATGCAAATGACAAATGTAATTGGGAAGCTCCAGCATCCTGGAGTAAGTACCACAAAGCCAGTCATTTATAGAAGACAGCAGCAAAAAGCATGAGTAGGTGGAGACAGGAAGAAAATCCACTGATGTGAACAGATGAATGGTGTGCTTTGGGGCACTGGGGTCATTTTATCAGTTCAACAGGATAGAATCAAACCAGCATGAGAAACCTTGCAGGAAAGTTGTCATAACTGTAAAAATAGGAGCTCCTGTAATGAAGACTGATATAGTCCAAAGGGAGGAAAGCAAATGGGATCGGTATCATCTGCCATCAGTCAGCTCTACAATATAATCAATAATTTGTTTTTTTCAATTTTTTTTTTGCATGGACCGCAATTTAAAACAACCACGGAGGGGATGACATCCTTAGAGATAATATAGCTGTACTCTATGGTCATAATTGCTCAGTTACCATATAACACTAATTTTTGAAGTCCAAACCAATAACTTTCAGGATAAGCAGCTTCTACCCCTGCTGCAAAGTGGGTACAGTAGTGTTCATGAGATCAGATTAAACAAACCTGGGAGGAATCACAGAGTCATTCAGGTTGGAAGGGACTTCTGAAAGTCATCTAGTTCAACTCCCTGCTCAAAATAGGTCCACTTAGAGCAATTTGCTCATGTTCTTGTCTAGCTGAGTTTTCAATCTCTCAAAAAATGRAGATTCCACAGACACTTTGGGCAACTTGTTCTAATGTTTGGCCACCTTCATGATTAAAAATAAATAAATAAATTTACTATATCTAAAAGAAATTTCTCATGTACTGACTTGTGCCTCTCATCTTATAACCATGCATCTCCAAGAGGAGTCTCATTCCATCTTCTCTACAGTCTCCCACTAGGTTGCTTTGGACAGCAATAAGAGCTCCCTCTCAGCATTTTCTTCTCAAAGCTTTCAGCTCAAAKCTGGATTTGTTCAAGCCCAGTCCTCTCAGCTTTTCCTCATACATCTTGTGCTCCGGCCCCTTGAGCATCTCACTGTCGAGCCTAAAATGAGATGCAGTACTACAGAATTTATTTCATGAGTGCCGGACAGGGGGCAAGAGCCACATCCTTTGATTTGCTGGCTACAGTCAATGCTAATACAGACCAGGATGCAGCTGGCCTTCTTCAGTGTGAAGACACACTGCTGGCTGATGGTCAATTTGTTGTTCACCACAATTCCCAGGGCCTTTCCTCTAAAGCTGTATTTCAGCCAGTCAGCCCCAAACTATATTGGTGCACGGGGTTATTCCACCTCACATGCAGGACTCTGCACCTGACTGTGTTTGACTTCATGCAGTACCTGCAAGCCCATTTCTCCAGCCTACCAAGAACCTTCTTAACAGCAGCCCTGCCCTATCAGCTGCTGAGAGCACAGCAAATGTCCCATCTCTGTCTCGTCATTCAGTTCATTAAGACTGTATTACACAAAATCAACCTTAGAACTGACCCCCAAAGGACATGGCTAGTAAGCAGCTGCCAGATGGACTTTGTCCCATCGATCCCTCTGAGACCAGAATGACATGCCTAAATGAAAAATGGACAATTATGGCTCTTTAACTGCCTGTGACTTGTGAGAGCATATGATCGCATTGATGGTTTGTAACACTGACAGCATCAGGCTGTCCCAGGGCAGGAGCTGCTGGGCAGTCCAAGTCCCCAGCTGTGGGAGGGAATGAATCAGCCAAGAATGACAAGATGCACGCTAGTCATTCATATGAAGCCACACAATTAATTCAACAAAAACTAGCCACAGTTGAAGCAATGAAGCTTTCTCCAAGCCATTATCATCTCCCAGCTGAGACCCACTTCTGAGATATATCGTATAATGCAGCCCTGGTAGCAGAAAGGGTGGTCACCTCAGACCACCTCAGCGTGCTGGGAGCACTGCCATTTCAGTGGGATTCTGGGTGAGCACTGGTGTGGCAACACTGACCGCAGGAAAAGGGATACATCAGTAACTGAAATACAGTGCCGTGAATACCCACATCCTAGGGGTATACACAGTGAAAGCAACCCTGTTTTATACAAAATGGCATTACAAGACCCTGGACAGAGGCCACGTAGGAGGAGCTAGATGRTGCCTAGGTGTAACCGTTCCTTAGTCATGCTAGTCATGCACTTTACTTCAGAGACGTGCTTGTGCACTGTAACACACTTACTCTGTCTGAACATAACGAAACASTGGATGGGCTGTGGGACCAAATCATTCATTGTATGAAGGAGGGAGGATTGTTTTGTTACAACAGACCTACAATACAGGAAATCTGGGTTCTGTTCCCAGTTTTACAGCAGACTTCCTATGTAACATTAACCAAGCCTCTTTTGAACCATATACTCTGTTAAAACYTATCTAAAAATGCTATCGTGACTTTACTGAGAATTTCAGAAAGTGAATTAATAATAGAAAATAGGATTACTTCTTTCACTGCGTGTTCTGCATTTATTAAATATTATTTATTCTTGTTAATAAACATTTACAATTCTACGGGTATTTGCAAGGGTTTTGAGTTATTTGGCAGAAAATGCAAAGTGTTACCATTGTTTCTTAGTCAAGTACTGTGTCACTTCTTTCATAGTGTATTTGGATCCAGGCATTGACAAATCTCCAAACCAACTTCCTCCACACCCCAGCTCTTCCCCTGATGGTGCAAGGCTCACAGTGCTCCCATCAACTAGGCGGATCCTCTCACCAATAGTACTAGTGAAGCCACCCAAAGTTTCACTTTGGAAAAGGAAATGCATTTTCCTGAATGTGTGCCAGATTCCACTCCACCCCTAACTCTCTGCACTGCCTAGTTACACATAGTTTAATGGCATGAAAGCTGCAGAATTAGTGATCCGTTAGTACTCTGTCACTGCATTTTCAGTGACAACGGGTCACTTTATTGCATTATAAAAGAAAGTATGACTGAGAAAGGGTGCAGTAGTGAACTGTGTACATAAATGAGCCCATGAATCCTAGGAGATACTAAAAATTTCTTTTGCACCTGAAAAATAGAGAACCAACAGCAGAAATGAGATAGGCTGTGCTCTAAATATCAAGTATTTCAAATCATGTGTGGAAGAATCGCAGAAAACGTATTGTAAATATACATGTATTTTAAAAGAGAGATATTTATCTATGACAACAGCTTTGTAAGCTCTACAACGCTAAATCAGTACCTTCAGCAAATAAGACGAAGAGCACTATATCCAAGGTAGTCCCTGTAAATGGCATACAACAATGAAGTACTTATAAAAGATCCATGATAACATATAGTAAATATAGTCATCCAAAGAAATGGGAAGAATAGATGGTAAAGGAAGTAAGCATCATTTCTGAATTGAGTTCTTGATAACCTAACATCTTAGCCAGAAGCTTTCTAAAAATATCAATTACTTGTATAACGAGAGTAACCATCAATAATGAATATTATTGATGACTACATTTCATTTCACATCAATCCAAAGTGCCTATTCATCCTCATTATTTCAGGATGATTGAAAAAAGTATACTTCCTTAAACATTTCATTGAATGTGTTATTCACCCTATTTACAACGTAGTATCAAACTAAATTTCAAAATGAGATGGTGAAAAATTTCATTTGGAGAAGAGTGACCTCAAATATTTTTATATTCTGAATTCCTTCCCCTCTGCCTCAGTGTTTTTCAGATAAAACTACATGCCAGATTCAGAATTCCTGAAAATACAGCCAGAACTTTTGTACCATCTGGTTTTTGCCCCTTTGCTGAGGTATCATCCGTTATGCAAATTTATGTCAGCAAAGATGGTGTTAAGACAAATGCTGAAAAATATAAGAGCTAATTTTTCAGAGACATTAATCTTCAAAAAATTTAGTAATAAACATGAAATTTARGTTAAAAGAGGTAGGCTGGATTTGAGTTCTCTATATAAATATAAAAATCCTAGTATGGCAATATCTGTCAGGTGCACTATTGTGAAATTCCACTGAATCGTTAGGCATATCACATTATCAGCTGCATATTTCCTTATATAAGTAAGCTTTCTAAAGAATAATTGCAGGGCGATAAAATAACAGAATGATAGAATGACATTTTTAGTAAAATAACCTTTAACTAAGTTCACACCAAAAGATTAACTGTGTTTATATCTTAGATATATTTTAAATTACAAAAATAAATTCCAGGTTTTCCTACCAGTTGCTCGTGACTTCAGGAAACTTGTTATTGACTGAAAACTATTACCTCTAGGGCTTATCACCAGATGCATAGGCATCTCTTGTCTTAAGGCTACATGTTTTCAGCAGGAACTGTGTGTAACATGCTTCACAGAAGTAATTAATAAGCGATTAATTTTGTAATTCACGACTTAAGGTCAATAATCCTTAACACAATAGTATGTAAAAGAAGGCACTTGAAAATGAATTCTTTGCTTAGAGGGCGCCTGAATTTATTGCATTGTTCAGCATCAGTTTTTGTTGAAGAAAGACTAGGAGATTTCATCTGAATATTGCTGAGCACTTAGTTGTTAATTTTCATGCACAGAAGTTTTACTCATAACTTTAAGTCTCTAAAAGTGTCCTACAGCATGGGACTGGAGTTTTCAAGTGGTTTAACTTTCTTTAAGCTCCTGGACAAGATCCTGCTTTCAATTATGTGGGCATGGGTACAACGAAATTTCATTGATTCTCTCTTTCATTCAGAAGATACCAGGCTGCTACTACTCACTTGGGATATTCCTATATGGAATTTCAGGAATCTGCATATTCTTCCAGGATTTTTTCTGGCATCCAGTAATGCCATCATATCACATGTTTGAAAAATCATAGAATGTCTCTAGATCCACCCTGCTACAGTGAAAATCTGCCCATGTTTATGTCTTTGGAAGTAGACATTCTCAGTGATTCAGGTTACAGTTAACACAAATCAGCTCAGAACTGAAAGCAGTAAAATTTTATGCACRTGGCAGTGGGCTGAATGGGCTTTGCACAGACCTTGTATTTCCTAAATGTCATTTACATAGGTTTGTATTATCTGTGCTTTTCTCTTGGGCACCAAAATCCTCCATTACCCAAAAAAACGAGTGTTAATTACAACTGGTTCTCAAAGGAGATTTGGTTTTCAAGCTCACAGGCACACCAGTGGCAGAGCACTGCCTTCATCTCCCAGAGCCTTCATCTCCTCTGACCCTCACATCCCAGGGATCCTAACTAAGCATCAGTTTACCTAAACTTTTTCATCCCAAAGCAACTTGTAAATTTGATCTCAATGCTGCAAATTCTTACACATTTAGATCATTTCACATCTCTTATTATGTTTACGGAAATTCACAGCTGTGGTACCACATGTCCCTAGTAGCACAGAGAAGGCCTGAGTGATCCCAAGATCCAGCTACTGCAGATATGGAGGCAACTCTCCAAGTAACTAAAAGCAGTAAGTTACTTTRCAGAGTACTGAATACCATAGCAGTTACTAATACAAAGATAAAGCATGCGGTTTGCTATAACTGCAGGACTTCTGTCACATAAAAACATTTACTGTTCTTCTCATGTCACCAGTAACAGGAGACATGTATATGACAGCACTTACCACTTCTGGATGAGTGGACAGGTAAGCAGAAGGAAAGGGAAGAAAGAGGAGAGATATCTCCCAAAAAACGTAGCTATGGAGGCAATGCTTGAAAGAGCTAGAACGCTCTTCTTCCTCAGAATTTATCATCTTTGCTTAGAAAAAAAATAGTAGCAGCAAACAAAACTAAAATAACTCACAGCCAAGTTCTTTCCTTCTAGTTTTGCAGTTTTCCTTTTACCTTTCTGTATTCCTTATGAATAAAAGCTATTTAAAAAACCCAGGAAACACTAATCACAGTCTTTGATGGATGCGGTTATGAATTATAATGAATAATTATGAAGCACTTTAGATTTGAAGGTTTTATGCACACAATCACAGCAGAATACCAACAAGGTCATAATTACGGTCCTATTTCATTTGATATTTTCATTAAGGACTTCAGAGCGAGACAGCAACCCATACACATTTAGGGTTAACTAAAGGCCCACTTATAAAAATTTGTGGGTAAAGTGATCCAAACAGTAAGAATGACATTTTTTCCAAAGAAGGAGCAAGAATCAATTCTGCTGAGCAAAYAGAAGAGTTACCAAAACCTTCTGTGCCCCTTTCCTGATTTGAACCTCATCAAGTCATACCCCTCCTTAAAAGGCTGTCCCAAAGGCTGCCTGTGCAATCCTTGCAGTTCTCAAAACAGCTGTCATTATTAGGCATGGTAAGTATACACCTTTCTCAGGTATTTTCTTTTCTTTGCATGGGAGATACCCACTCTTGGAAACACTGTCAGTCTTCAACAAACAAGTATTTCAGCAAAGCTAGTCTTCAGTTTAAGCAAAACTAAATTGTTAAACCCAGAGTTGCCTCACTGTAAAAGGACTCTACACCTTCTAAATATATTATTTTAATTTCAGTAACAGTTTTAGGTACCAGAGATACTAGGGTTTAGTCATTGAATAGTGGCCTAATATATGAGACATGGGTATCCACATCCTGGTAGTTAAAAATGATCAAAAATGAAAAACCTCTCTACAAAACAGTGACAGATCAAATCAGTATCCTAGATATCAGGAGAGAAAACACACTTACATGTAGTTTTAAAGGCATTCAGGAGTTTTTAGATGTGTTTGACTGACATGAGAGTGAAGACTTGAGAACCCTCCAAATTGTGACAAACCTATATTTTTCACTTGTTCGTTCTTTATCTGAGATGTAACACAAAGCTGATTAGTTTTATGGACGCATAACATAAGACATGACTGGAGAACTAAAATTCAGGCATTCCTCTACAATAAGGGCAAAACTGCTCTTATTTGCCTACTTAGGTAAATGAGTATATATAATTTACTTGAGTTTCACCACCAGCCACCAGTAAATGCCCTAGCCACCAGCTAGTGAGCACTGCAATGATACTTTCATTGTGGATCTAGCTCAGTCTACTATAGACAGTCTTTATTCATGTCTAAATTATAATCCACTTCGTAATCTTCTTCACTTTAGTGTTGTCTATTGAAATTTCTTATTTTTGTATACTTCATTAAGCTATAATAACATTCTTTTCTTATAAAGAATAGGCTCAACTTACCTTCTTTCTGCTTGTTTCTCCCAGATCTTTAGTATTTGCATACTGTCACATTAGAAACACACGTCACATTTTCCCCTAAACCTTATGGGGACAATTTAAGAAAAAACAGAAGTTTATGCTGCATCTGTGCCAAATCTTTTCCATATGATGCCAATAAATAGCCAGAATATTGGTTCCATACTTTGTTCTGCCAGCATCCAGAGAAGTTAATAATTAAGGGAAGAAGGCTAAAGGAGGCAGGGCTTAATCTTCTCTTTGATATAAGGGAAGTTTTAGTCTGATATTTCATTGTACTTAATTTAGCAAGCGAGGCATTGTCTTGTTCAGCCACTTAATGCCAGGATGGGTCCCAGTAAGCCTTCACAAAGCTTTAGGTGTGTCCGCTAAGTCTGGTTATTCTACTTCTGTGCACAGTGTATGAAGAACTTACACATTTCATTAATAATTTAACAAATCACTCTTAGCTGTCCCTTCAGCTGACTTCCTGCCTGGTGATACTCCTCTTCCTTCCACAGCCCATGCTGGTGCAGTACCTCAAATTCTTTTTAAGATATGTTTGTGAATTTTCAAAAAAAAAAAAAAAAAAAAAAAATTTCTTCCTCCCCAGAGAGCACTGGTTGTGTTATCAGTGTGTCAGCAGGTACTCGCTTGCTTCCCTTGATCACCAGGGCAGGAGCAGTAGCCACAGGCAGAGTAGCTCCCAAAATCAATGAACAGTCAAGCTGATGGTTAGGATCTGATTTGGCTGGTTTTAAACTGAGCGCGAAGAACTGAGTTGAGATTTAAATCAGAATTAGTAATAAAAAATGTGGAAGATCAAGGGGAATGGGAATAGACTCAAATATCTGGGGATTGCTATAACAGCTTTCATTCTAGTGTGTATTGAAAAGTATCAAGTCAGCTGATAACAAGAAAATATATTCTAATCTTATTATTGTTGCTGAATATTGAAGTGGGAATAAACTAGGTAAGCCTGTCTCCATTTTATGTGATCTAAATATGTCAAAGACAGAAGAATTAAAGGCTTGTCCTTGAACAAATTACCTCTTCTACACATACAGAAATGCTGTACAGGTTACTGTCTCTCTCATTTTCTCTTCCAATCATCCTTCACCACAATCACAAATCTATGGCTAATTGTCAAATGGCATTGTCGTGGTTTAGCCCCAGCCAGCAACTAAACACCACGCAGCCGCTCGCTCACCCCCCCACTCCGGTAGGATGGGGGAGAGAATCGGGAGGGCACACGGAGGAAAACTCGCGGGTTGAGATAAAAACAGTTTAATAATGGAAATAAAACAAAGGAGAACAGTGATAATAACAATGATAACAACAATAACAGAATATACAAAACAGGCGATAYACAATGCAACTGCTCACCCCCACGTGTTCCGCACCAAAAACCGCAAACCGTGCGCCCCCCCAAAGGGACCACCGCCGGTTTTTAAGCTGGGCATGATCATAGAATCATAGAATCATAGAATCATTAAGGTTGGAAAAGACCTCTAAGACCATCGAGTCCAACCATCAACCCAGTACAAATGCCCACTAAACCATGTCCTGAAGCACCTCATCCACATGTTTTTTGAACACCTCCAGGGATGGTGACTCCACCACTTCCCTGGGCAGCCTGTTCCAATGCCTGACTACCCTTTCAGTGAA
>JASVER010000023.1:10847487-10891927 GCA_030449065.1 Oceanodroma leucorhoa | reverse complement strand
GTACAGGGGCACGATCACCTCCCTATTCCTGCTGGTCACACTATTCCTGATACACGCCAGGATGCCGTTGGCCTTCTTGGCCACCTGGGCACATTGCCGGCTCATGTTCAGCCGGCCGTCGACCAGCACCCCAAGGTCCTTTTCCGCCGGGCAGCTTTCCAGCCACTCTTCCCCAAGCCTGTAGCGTTGTCTGGGGTTGTCGTGACCGAAGTGCAGGACCTGGCATTTGGCCTTGTTGAACCTCATGATGTCACATGGTATAGAATACCCCATTGGCCAGCTGGGTCAACCACCCCGGCTATGCTCCCCCCCAGGTCCCCCTGCACCTTGAAGGGCGGGGGAGGCTGTCGGTGCACCCGGCAACGACCAAAGCATCAATGGTCCATCAACATTCCTTTCACCGCCAAACCCAAACACAGCATCCCCTCCAGCTACAGGAAAGAGAGTTAACTCTGTCCCAGCTGGAACCAGGACAGGCATTCTTCATGAGTAATTAAGTTTAACTATCAGGGAAGCTAACATTCCCAGAAATAATGTTTGATGGGGTGTTTCCCTCTATCTCACATTCAAATAGCCTGTTATAAATTGATGATACCACAGCTGACTTTTCCTTCAAATGCCAAAGACTTTCCTATGTAATAGCATGTGAATTCTAAGTAGAAAGACATTATCCTTTATGAACTGTTTCACTGCAACACCATAAATCACTTTTCTAAATGATTTCTCCATCTTACATGAGCAAAATGCTGAACCTATCAACCCCTCTTGCTTTATGAGTCTTGGGACACCACAAAGGCGTGAAAGCTGAAAGAATATATATTAATCCTTCTGAAAACTCAAGACTCGGCTAATGTAAAGAAGCAAGTATGCCTGACATATTGCTCATTTGAAAGCCACAAAGTGAGTAAGTCAAACAGGGAAGGTACTGCTGTCACATTATCACAAGGAAACATAACAAATGGCAATCTACTGAGTGTATATCAGCAAAATCTGATAATGCTAGTAAATACATCTATCTTCCTTAATATATTTAAATGGATACTCTTGTTTTGCTCTTTCTACTAGCTAGTAATCATACACTGCTGTCAGACTCTGGTATTTGCAAAAGATTATTAAATCAAGATTTTTTAAATGTTAAAATTATAGCAGTATTACTAAAATTGAAGTGATTATCCCATAAATTTCTTACTATAGCAAAATGATGATGATATATAAATATTTGTTCACCTGACAATAACGTTTTATAGTGACTAGCCTTAAGGCTTCAGACCAAAAGATGGTTTCAGAGGTGGAGGAAGGAGATGCATACACCACAACAGCACCTTTGCCTCACTGGAGAATCCTGTCTGAACCTCTTGTTGAGGTTTCAGGGATACCCCTGGGATATTAGCTACACCAAAAACAACTGTCAGTAAACTGACAGGAAACCAGACTTCTCAGCCAGCAACTGTTAATGGTTAGCATACTTTCAAAATTTATTTCAAATATGTCCCTACCTTCCTCCACAGAGCACCCAAGGTTGGGTGAAAGGTTTTGCTTTTAAAAGATATTATCTTTAACATCCTAGATGTGGAATCAGCATTTGGCTGACTGCCAATCAGCTTCACAGGGAGTCCCACTGGCATGTACATCAGTGCTAGATGAATATGACATTTTCACACTTCCAATTTCTTTTAAGACTGAAAGAATCATGATCCTGGCACCACTTGCCTGAAAGAAATAGAAGACAGAGCTGACATCTAGTTTGATTGTGTCTCGTTAAGTTTAATAAAATAAATAAATAGATAAATAAATAAAGCAATGCCATGTTGCTGAACAGAGATTTCTCTTGGTACAGCAGTAAGGCTAAACAGAGCACTCCACAGCCACATAAATGACTGACAACCTTGGGAGGGCAGCAGCTTTGTATGAATAGTTTAATTCCAAATTGTAAGAGTGATTCCATGTATCTACTGATCAATAGCGATCTGATCATCTGTTAAAGTACCTGTCCATATGATACTGCCTCCTTTGCCTCCGGAGCTATTCCAGCTGCTAAGTTACATAATAAAAATAAATAGACTGTATTGTGAAATTTGCAAAAATACTCAGTGCTATTCTAACACCTTCTAAGGCAACATGCTTTTGATTTCAATGCAAGCAGAAGGCGAATTCTCTCTGTATTGCTTTCCAAGAACACACAAAACTTATGACATGGTGAAGTAATCAATTCCATTACAAAATAATCTGCTTATCAGACAATTTCTAAACCAAAGTCTCAATTACTATCTGCACCATGACAAATTCTGAAACCTCTAGAAAGGGACAAGATTGTCTCAGACTTTTTTGGTTTTAGGCTACTTCCTAGTTTTTCTTTTCAACAACCAGGAAAAGCTAAAATGATAGACATAATTTTCATATCTTAAAATACAYAAATAAGTGTGCTGTTCATTGCTTTTTTTTTTTTTCACTTCCAGATCACCATTAAAACAATAATCAAGCTGCTTTTAGAGAAATGAGAGCTCACAGAACCTAAGAGACAAGTAAGCCTAGCAATATGAAGAAAAGTGTAATTTGATATTTAAAGTTCTTAGTAAATCCAAGTTCCCTGAAACAAGTCAGTACCTACCAGCCTGGGAATGTTATTTAAAAAAACCCCTCACAACACAGACACAAGTATTTTCTTATACCTTCCGACAAGTTAGTCCTGCTGTTTGGTTGGCAAAACCATTTGGCTTGATTCATTTCCTAGAAATGTCTCCATTACAGTTTGATGCCCATGGCTGAACAAATTTCTCCCTTGAGTAGAATACACAGATGAGCTACTATCAACATCCATAGAAGCATAATTGCCCCCAAAATCTTGACTAACAACAGCCTCTGAACCCTGCAGAGCCTCATGGATGTTTGGCAACTTATATTGGCTTGCTAAAGCAATGTTGCAGTTTTTAGTAAGAACGTTTGTCATGATGTGAATTGCTCCTAATTTCTAGCCAGAAAGGTCAAGTGGAACTGTTTGTCTATATTTATGGTTCAAATTAATTTTACTGGTATTTATATAATGCAAAAGAATAAGAGTATGCTGTTGTCACAGGTCATGAATTCATGAATACATGTTTTTTTCCTTAAAGTTGGAATATGAAACGCAGGCCCAGAAGATACTATTGGCTAATTTAATTTACAAGCAAAATCAGAAAAAGTTCCACTCATTTACAGAGACCTGGGAATCATATTTTAAGCAATTTGCATTTCATATCAATTAGCCAAAACTTTAACTTTGGTAGTAAGCTACCCAGTTTCCATCTCCAAATGCAGCTGCCAGTATAAGGTATGTCAGACTCCGGTTTCTTGCCCTGAGTCTACTTAACACAAGAGCGATCCCTTGGGGCTTAGATCTAAACAAAAATGAAAGAAGTCCCATCATTTAATTCCAAGTAATTCTTCATTCACACAATGCAGAAATCACTGCACACACTCTTTTTACTGCTCTATATTGCGCTTTCAAACTATTTATTCATATACATATGTTATTACAGAAATTTCCAAGCAAAGTAAAGTAAAGTAAAAAATTTGTCTACATGTTACCATGTCACTTGTGATGGCATGAGAGTAATTGACAAGTGCATTCACAGGGCCTTAAATGCTCCTTTGAACTGTCTGAATTTCTTCGGTGTCCTCTCTCACTCAGCCATAAGTATGTGCACAACCATACGTACGCAGAAATGGACAGACACATTATGTGTTCAGATAAATAACTCCTTGGGATTATTCCTTTGAGTAGGTTAACTACCTGAGCAGATTATGTGATCTGTTTGGCATCTGCATGCAGTCTATTGCTTGCTTCACCTCCCTCCCCTCAAATTACTCACCTCAAAGCATAGTGCTTTGTATAAAATTTATTTTCCTTTTCCCATCTGTTTTATCCAGTGGTCTGTCCTTGTCCAGTTGTTCTGCCAAGTTTACTGACGCTCAGAGAAATTAAACAGCCGGTGCAAGGTCACATAAGTCTCAGCTCAGCGAAAATTAGCATCAAGAATTAAAAACAGATATATAAGTGCATACAAAATGGGGAGAAAAAGGTGAAACCTCATCATTTTGAGGGTTGCTGGTGTTTGGGTTTTTTTGCTATAGATAAGTTTAGGTAACTTTTGGTCCTATCAAGAGCAGGTTTTCTTCTCTACTTCCTCCTAGTAGGTCCTTGATTGTGCCATACAGCTATCTTTTCGCATAGGAAGAGTAAGGTTCACAGTTTTTCTCCTCTTGTACCAACCCTGAGGAACAGAGCATAGAAATGGGCAATGCTGTATCCGATTTTTAAATCGGAGAGGCATAAGTAGCTGCTGGTAGCTACATTAAACCCTCTGCTAGACAAGAGAGATCCACTGTTTGTCATTTTCTTTCTTGGAAGATGAGAAAAACAGGATGCTAGTCCTTTAAAGTGAAGAAAATTAGGTCCTTTTTCTGTCATGATTTTTAAACTTTCATGCTTTGTGCCTGCAAATAACTGCATTTAAGATAATTGTGGCATATAATAACAAGAGAAAGGATTTTATGAGGTAATAAAAGATTGTCTGTATTAATATTACTGTTTGYCTAAGAAAAGAAGTAATAGATTTGAAAAAATGGAAGTAGGATCAGTGCGTGAGGCATAGAAAAGCTTCAGGATGGCTCAAAAGGTGTTAAGATATAGTTCCAAAATAAATCATACATTACTATTAAGAATATATGAGGATATGGTAATATACTATCTTACTACTAAGGATAGATGAGATTTTAATAATATATATCCTCTATATATTATATAAAAGTTTTTAGTTCTTGTCATCCTCCCAGATGCGTGTCAACTGTATCATGATTATTTAAAGTGTGTATGATTTAAGTCTAAGATTTGAAACTTGTAAAAGGTCTGCAGAGGAGAAAAACTTCGAGTTCATCCTTTTTCTTCTGTATTTTCCCAGCCCCCCAAAATAATTTGTGTTTAAAATGAAACACTGACTATCACCTCCTATCCAAAGGATAAGCATCTGTTTCCAACAGATCCCTAGAAAAAGGCAGGAATTTCAGTTGATTGCCACATTTTCACAATATCCACCCTCTCAAATTAGAATTTGAGATTTTTTTTWWWAAAAATATCTTTCTTTTACTACCTAAAAGATACCTGATTTTTCTTCCTGTAATACTATCAACTGGCTCAGTTCTAAATATGGAGCATTTTCAACTTCAACCTTGAAAGGCAACAGGTAATGCGTAGCATTTATGGTTCTACATGCATGAGACCCCAAATTTTCTTATACCTCCCAGTGTTGCAGATCCTTCTAATATCCTTTTAGAGTTAGGAAATCACTCATTATGCACTTACTTCTTTCAATTACTTCCCACCATTTAAAAAAAATCTTTGGTCAAAATCCTTGGTGGCTTTCAGTTTCTCTCCTACAGAAAAAAATTACAGTATTTGACATGCCCTTCAGCTTTAGTACTTTTGGACTGAGATACATCTTCCCTTTGTTCGTTATCAAAATCTATTTATATATTTCCATTGGGAAATATCTGAGACTCATAAAGCAATAAGAAAAAGCACTAATCCATTCATTAGCTGAGTATTTGATCTTTTCCAAGACTATTCAAGACAGAAAAATTAGACTTCACTATTTTTTTCCTACAGCAATGTAATCTTTAAGAGAAAAGTAAAAACCAAAAAAAACAAAAACAAAAACAAAAACAAACTGTTTTCTGATAGGTCTCTGAAAACATAATCTCTGAAAAATCTCCAGAAGCAAGCTACAAAACGCCTTCAAGAGAAGAAATAGATATACAGGCATCAATTTATGATGCTTAGACATTATTTACATGGGTAGTAAGGTCATCAAACAAACTCAGCCACACACAAGAAAAAAAAAAAAAAAGGCAAAACCCCTGTAATGTACTGTTGATAGTCATCTTTATCCAGGATGTCTCCAACCCCTCTAGTGGTATTTCTTCTCTTTTTTACATGGATACAAAAACAGAAGGATGAATTATTTTTACCTCATTTCCCCCAATTTTTTCTTCATTTCCCCCTAGGTATTTTATCACCTCTGCAATTTCAAACAAACCAACCAACCTATGATATAACAATTAAAATATGATATGAAATAAATAAATCAGTATGCTTCCCATCAATCATAAGGGTAAACAGGTCAGATTTTCTTCTGATATAAACRGATACACAGAGATTTCAATCGTTTGCTGTGCAGCTAAATATGCTCATGGAAGCACTGCTTTGGCAAGCACAGGAGAAAGAACATAATTTCACATTTGCTTTTGTTCTTCTTATGTGCTGAAATATTTATACTACACAGATTTTATGTTGGTTCAAATAAAAATCTCTCTCTTGGATATGATGTTTTTCAAAGCTTTCAGTGCTAGAATGAATCTAAGGCAGATCTTGAATTAATTTTCACACTGGCTTTGCATTAAAAAAAGTACAGAAGAGCTTCATGAACAATCTGTTAGATGCTCCAGCTGGGAGTAATCCTTTGCCTTGCAAATGCCAAATTATTTACTGTTCTGTTTAATGTTTCCTTAAAAAACACTTTCCACAATGATCAAGAATGTACTCATCCTTAAAATTCCTACTGACCCCAAAACATAGAAACAAGAACTGTTAGACAGGATTTCAAGGTTTACAATTTCTCACCCAACATAAAAACGTAGGCACAGATATAGAGAGTCAGACCAAAGACCCTCACAGCTCAATACCGTGGTTGTCCAGTTAGAACCCAATTCTGGAAAAGACGATCAGAATAGGAAAAGCATAAGTGATCTGCCCTTCAGAGGCCCTCCTCACCATCCTGAACCATCTTTGCATTTAGCAGAACTACAAGTATTTCTAACAAACACATGAACTTACCATGTTCTTGCCCACACACATTCTTACCACCTAAAACATCCTATGAAAAGGAGCTTCACACCTTAAGTTGGCTGTATGAAAAACCTCCTCTTCTTTCTTTTGAATCTGTCCCTCCTACTTTCACTGCTTTCCCCCTAGATCTTGTTTTGGGAAAGACAATGAATCATTGATCCCAGTTCACACTCAGCACATTGGCTACCTGAAATAATTTAATTGCCCTTGGCCAGCAACCTGCATGTTACTTCAACACCGTAACGGCTGGTGACCCCGAGTAGTTGCAGGTCATACTCAGAGCAGGCAGAATGTGATTAGCAGCATCGGCTATAAACGGAAGCTCATTTCTCTGCCGTATTATTCTTATTTTTGTTATGACAACTCTTGAGAACGCCTGTCTTAAATCATGAAAAGCCTCAGGCTCTAATACATATGTGGAAGATTTCTACAGAGACTTCAAGAAACAAACACTTTATCTAATGTACATCACATATATTCTATACTACAAAATATTGACAGTTTTTGAAGTACAACATTTTTCCCACAACTGAACACACTACCTAAAATTTTAAAAAAGCAAATCTCTACCAAACAAACCTCAATTTCCAAACAGCCTGTGCAAAATGTAACTTTCACTTTTCTGAAGCAGCAGAGCTGAAAACGTTGGGAAAAAACTCATCCCCCACTCCCACAAAAAAACCTCTTAGACCYCACCACAAGTTAAATTCTGATATAATTGAATTTATATAAAGTAGCCAAATAATTTGGGTATTAACTAGGAGCCATAACTTATCTAAAAATCAGTCTTTTTTGAGTAAGATTGTCATTAGTTCTTGGAGAGATAACTACTTCACTGAAAAGTTACTTGAAACTCGAATTCATTAAAAATTCTTTTTATATTTTCATAATATGTCACTTTTAGATGACAGCATAATTTGTTTGTGTATTAAACAACGATGCTCTAGCATAATTTATCTTCAGCACTGATTTATTAGTACCTAATATATGCCATTGAACTCTAACTAAATTAGCCATATTTGAATAAATCTTAAGTGCTGATTATTTTGTTGCAGTTCTTTCATAAAACTTTTACATTCACAGTTGTGCATGGCGCTCACGTATAAAAGGAAGGATTTGGGATTTTGGGGTAGCTAGAGACAGGGATTTTCTTAAGACAGGCTTTTTTTGTCATTGAACTATGACATTAGCCATGATATTAGGAAGTTTCCATCTGATGTCTCAGCATTTCAGTAGGACAACGCCAGTGAAAGTAATATTTAGTTCTTGTATCACATTACAGTTGGAAAGCCTTTTTATTATATTAGAATAAAGCAATATACTAAATTCATATATTATTGGATTTTTAGAGACAGAAAGTAGTCTTTAATGATTATGATGGCAATTACTGTTTCTGAAACAAAAGTCTTTCAGTCTAACATTCTGCTTCTTGACTATCCATAGGAAATTGTCTGTTCCAGCATTCCATTTAAAACTAATTATACTTGAAAATTTATTGAGGTCAATGTTCATTTGAAGATGTGACAGTGCCAAATTTTTTTTTTTTTACATGTAAGGAAATGCTTTACAAAATTAACAGGTTAAAGAAAAATAGAATTTAAATTTTTTTTTCCCAGATACCACTGTTAATTGGAGAAAAAGTAACCGTCTAATTATGGGAGGCTATGACTTTCATTCTAAGTATTCAATTGTCTTCATAAGAAACTTAGATATACAGTAAATTAAGTACCAAAAAATGATGGTGAGGTTATCTTCACTTTCAGCATTATATTAACCCTCATGAGTAGTTAATTAGCTCCCAACTACAATGATTCTTTGATGAACGCTTCCTAACATCTAACTGGTGTGAAGATGTTAACGATGTCAATATTAAATTTCATGTAACAGCCTGTAATCAGACCAAAAAATTTCCCACTGAAAATACAGCAACAGTAACAATTTCCATCCTTCTATCATTTCTTTGGTTTGGATTCATCCACTGAAACTGAAAAGATATGTGAAGAGAAAGAAAACATAAGGGGAAGTTAGAAAACTTGAAATGGGTCATTGATTGTCACAGATGAGTGACAAAAAGGAGCAAGTCTGCCATGGACCTGCACTGCGGTATTTTTCACCTTCAATACAGCCTACGAAGACAGGAGTTTCTCAGAACATTGCCAACCAGCAGCATACTATCATTGGCAGCAAGATCTGAAAAAGAAGTCAAAAGCTAAAAAGGAACTCACATATGTGAAGTCGTATTGCCCGTGAACTCTCTTAACGTAGGCAGAAGACACACCAGGAGTGGTGCCTGCCGTGCCACCTACCCTGCGCACCAACCCTGCTTTCGTTTTCAGGAACGACAGGAGTTACATTCTTCTGTCTGGGATTTGGGAATTTCCCTAACACCTTCTCTATTCACCAAAGCTAAGTGAAAGTTTTCATCGTGACAAGGTACACCACCCCAACAGGAATGGTCTTCATTTTGCTGGTGTCCCCAGCCTTTGGTGTTCCCATGCAGAAGTTAAAAAAATATATATGAAAAGATAGCAGGATGAATTTCACAGACTTGATTTTTCCAATCTAAACATTTTCCAAACTTTACTCTACACTTACGAGAAATAAGAGTATCTCAGAATTTGTTGCACAATGAAGTCTTGAAGCTGAGACTTTTAGAGGTTTCAGCATAATAAGACTGACTGAAAACACTACTCACACAAAACAGTTCAGGTAAATTTTCCATTAGCTTGAAATGGGACTGTTTAAACTAGAAAGAGTTTCACTTCAGACAAGATCAACTTTAAGGAAGGTTAGAACATTCACGAGTTCGTTTATTTTCTTCTCGSAGTGATACAAGGCAGGCAACCAGAGAAGAGAGGTGTTCTGAAAGAAAATATAAAGTAAGCTTTTCAGTGGAAACCCGAGTTTGTAGCGGTGGACAGAGAACACCTTTTGACGATCCAAACAAACTCCAACCAGACAGCTGCTGTCTCCTGATGGAAGCAGAGGGCTGGAGCAGAGCTGGCGTGTTGAATGGGGGCTGTGGGAAAGCAACACTGCCAAAAACCTCTTCAGCCCAGATACCCCCTTGGCTGACGTGATGTGGTCAAACACAGAAGCATCCAGTGACAGTCTGAGAAATTCAAGAGGCATTTTTCCTTTCTTAGTTGAAAGGTGTGTAACTGCAAAGACAACACATGTCCTTAAGAAATAGATATGATGTTGATCACCTGATGATAGATGCCCTAGCTATTTCATGAAGAATTCTGGAAAATGCACTTGAATTACTTCCTCCAACTATTTAAGGAATATTTCCTATTTGAATAGCTGGAACCAACAGGGGTTRCTTTTAAAAAATTGCCCTTCTTACTGCAGCAGGCTCAGCCAAGAAGAATGCGACGCCCCATCACAGAAAACTGGAACTGCGGCTAAAGTGTTTTGCGAATAAAAGTTAAGAAAATGAGATGTTTTAAAGAACAGATGAAGACACAACACACATTTAACATCAGACACAGCTGATCCTAAGTTTTACAAAACTTGCGTTACCTTTGCTACAGCTCCTCTTCATTTCATGGTATGTTTTCTTCCCTCCACAACACATAATTGCCCGAAYGGCACTTGAGCTGTCAGTCTCAGGAGTGGTCCAGACTCCATCATGCATCCTTTCTCCATGTGCATCCAAACTTACTCATTCTCACCCACCAGAAGTGAAACATGTCTCATTTATCTTTCCTTCCTCATTCTATGCAAAGAAACATTCCTTGTTTCTTTAAGCCTGTTTCATGAGGGCTGGTGCCCTGCCTACCCCAACTCTCAGCAGCACTATCTTCAAAGTTCACACTTAAAGAGATTCAGGAGTCTACTGACAGCATGTGGCAAGCTGGCCTGGGAGAGCTGCAGACTCATGGCTTGGGAGGCAGAACACCTCCTATTTCTGAGTCATTCCTCAAAAACAAACAAATAACCATTGTCTCCACTCCCTACAATATCCTATTCCTACTTTACATGGCTTTGACAGGAAATAGCAGGTATTACCTTATCAGAACAGTCAAAGATGTGCATACTAATGCTGCAAGGGATGCTAAAATGCTCGGCTGAACTTCAGCCTTTGAAAAGGAAAAAAAAAGAAAAGCGGAGACTGCAAGCAAATTGCATGTGCTGGAGGGAGGTGATCGAATGTTGTTTCCTAAATATTAAGGATTTCTACTAGATCTTACAAGTTTGTAATCTTTGAGGTCTTCCCTTAATTGCAGAGGATGACGTTAAGTTCAACAAGGACAAGTGTAAGGTCTTGTACCTGGGAAAACATAAGCCAGGAGTGCAGCACATGCTGGGATCTACGCGGCTGGGGAGCAGCTCTGTGGAAAGGGACTTGAGGGTCCTGGTGGACAACAAGCTCAATATGAGTGAACAGTGTGCTGCTGCAGCCAAGGAAGCCAACAGGATGCTGGCTTGCATCAACAAGGGCATCACCATCAGAGACAAAGAAGTCATTATCCCACCCTATGCAACGCTTGCCAGGCCACACCTGGAATACTGTGTTCAGTTTTGGTCCCTGCTATGCAAAAAAGACGTGGACAGGCCGGAGAGGGTCCAGAGAAGGGCCACAAAGGTGATCAAAGGACTGGGAAGCCTGCCATATGAGGAAAGGCTGAGAGAACTGGGTTTGTTCAGCCTTGAGAAAAGAAGGCTTAGGGGAGACCTTATCACCGTGTTCCAGTATTTAAAGGCTGGCTACAGAGAAGATGGAGACTGCCTTTTTACAAAGAGTCACATGGAACAGACGAGGGGTAATGGGTACAAGTTATTCCCGGTGAGATTCCGATTGGACACAAGAGGAAAAATTTTCACGACGAGAACAAACAGCCATTGGAATAATCTCCCCAGGGAAGTGGTGGATTCCCTAACATGGGACACTTTTAAGAATCAGCCGGACAGGGTGCTGGGCCATCTTGTCTAGACCGTGCTTTTGCCAAGAAAGTTTGGACCAGATGATCCTTGAGGTCCCTTCCAACCTGGTATTCTATGACTTAACTCACCTCCCCACCCCTAAGCCCTGCCTTTGTGTCTTGGTACAAGGGTTACCAAGATACAGATGTACAGGTTATCAGATGTACAGCAAGCTTTCTGTATCTGGCAATGTCTTAGCATTTCTCTTCCACTCTCACAGCTATGAAGCTGACTGAATGCAAGGTAGAAATAATTAGGATGACAGGCATCTTGACTATAAACATTTCAGCCCTGCCTGGATCATGCCAGGCGGCTGTAAAATTAACTCTTACTCACCTTTCATCACTTACCAACAAAACATCTGAGGATGTTTCTCTCTCGCCAAATTTTCTGGAGTGAATAAAACAAATGTAGAGAAGAGCATCATGCAGACTTAACAACAAAAACCCAGCAAGATTCCCTGCAAACCACACACCATACTGAGCGTGCAATACTAGTCCCAGCAGTAGGAAGTAGAAAGCAGTTTTCTCCTAAATGGCAAAAACTATTAATTATTTCTGGTTACTGTTTTAGCAATTCAGTTACAGAATACATAGAAAAGTACGTATCAGCTGTGAACAATATGAACAATAATTACTCGCTACCAGGGTTGGGGGTTTTGTTTGTTTGTTTTAAAAAAACAAAACCAAACAGTTATAACCAAGCCCTAAGGAGCAGGTGGTGTTTTCTGGTGAATTGGTGAATTTAAGTAGTGAATCCATTAATCACAACTACATGAAAACATGTGAACAATTATGCATATCTTTTATAAGATAGAAATTCTTTATCCCTGATTTTCTGGTTTATTTGTGTGATTTCCCAGGGTTTAAAATGACGCTCCTTTTTTAAAGTGAATCTAGGACAGCATCAAGTGAAGATCATATGTGATCTTCAAGTGATATGAAGATCAACACCATATATAATTTTTTACTTTGGAACTAAATAAGACCTCTTTGCTTGCTTGGAAGCCAAGAGATGGTATATTACCTTTGAAATGGAGACTTTTGTTAGGAATTCTGTAATTTTTTTAAGGAACAAAACAACAAAAGTTATTTAAAAGTTAACTTACGGTACGTATACAGACCTTTTAAAAATCATATTCTAGTTATGTTCTGGCAATTTTTCTTCTTGCTTTGAAAAGCAGGAATGAATATAATCAGTACACAGAAATGTTTTGAAAAGTCAACTATCAGGGGTAAAAATAAAAAACCAACAGTTTAAATTGTAACCATTAAAGTGTAAATGTTTAAGTCAGATGCCCAAATTCTACAATGTCTTTCAATTTTTTTGTTTTAGGACATCATTAACGTATAGAACACTCCACAAATCATTTTGTGAATGAAATTTTTATTTACACACTGTATCCAGAAGCAGATACATAAATCCTTATACAATTATTTTTCAAAAATGTGCAAGAAATTACTATAATTTTGTTTACAAACCAAAACACATTAAAATCAATGGACTTTGGATAATTCACTCTGTGGTGTGCTTAGTACAAACAGTGCACACCAGGTCTGAAACAGAGAAAAGTGTAAACTACAGCAATCTGGATTGCAAGTATTAACTTCATGGCACTCCATCACCACTATAAAAATTCTTTAACCCAACATGTATTGATACAAAATTCTTTAAGAATTTTTCATTACCTGTGTAGAATTTAGAACACTCTCCAGATACAACAATGCCATATTTCCCTTATTATGAACTACCATCTAGCCCATTTTTTATTTATAAAGAATGCTTGCAATTTTTATTCTTTGCAGTCATAAAAGGATTTTAAGAAATTAAATTGGCAATCATTAATTTATCCATAGCTTAGCTCAGAATTTGAAAGTTCAGGAACAGAGAAATACTTCTCATCAGAATCATAGCCCATATATTGCTGGTATGGTGTTTYAAATTTATAATTCCAGTATTCACATAGATGAAATGCATCAAAACAAAAACTGCACAGATTTCACTTAGCCCAGCAGTCAATATTCACAGAAAGAAATTGGCTTTAACAAAATGTAGTCAGCTCATCTGAGAACAAAGAGTTTAATTAATAATTGCATTTCTGATCCTTCTGACAGAAAAACATTTTGATAAAAAGATGGCATTCACTATGTCAACAGCAGGATAAGTGCTATATCCTTCAAGGAGATCAAAGACTACAAATCACTTTCAGTTCTTTATAGCACTGGCTTACAAAAAAAAAAAAACCACAGAGGAAATTGTGCAAATTTATTTTTCTGTTTCCAAATACAAGGTGTTGTTTTACTCTAATTGGTAAAACAGACAATGTTATCAATAACGTCAATCATTTCAGATGCTCAAAAAAGGAGTTTTATTTCAAAGTGTCATTTTCAAAAACATTTTTCCACAATTCAGTTGCATAAAAAGCATACCTTTTGAACACTTAAACTGTTGTGCTGAATAAATAGCCGTATTTCTACTCTATAAGGATCAGTCAGTTAGCTTTTATTCCTAGTGTATCTACTGCCAAAGGTCCCCAAACTATCCTCAATCATCTTCCTTTTATTTGTCAAGGACATTTTGTTCCTCTAATTTTCATGAAGCCAAAGTCAATACAATTTTTGTGGTTACTCCGAGTTCTTCTAAATTGTCTCGTAACGAAATGTTACTGTGTTTCTTTTATATTAATCTCTATTAGAAGAAATTGTAAGTATCTTTAATGTTTTCAAAGTAATTTTTCTGGGTTCCTTCTGCTGGCTGGCTAGTTACCTCAGCATGAAAAAATACTGTGAGGTTCTGATTAATGAAACCTGTAAAAATAAGTATTTGTGTCTACTTACTACTGATTTAAAGTATTTTGAGCTTACTAGAAATATCACCACCATTTTTTACTTAGAATCAAAGTGCTATATGGTTCTCACATCCTAGGCCTCAACCACATTACAGTGTTCCTTTTGTGGAAGCTTTATGGGGGGGGGAAATGACAAAGTTAACTTGACCTGATTAAGTTTGCAGATGAAGAACACAGCAAGGAAAGCAATTCAAAAGCTGGATAGCTGAACCAAAGTTTTTTTTTTTAAAAAAAAAAAGCATCAACATGTATGAGTGAACAAACTGAAATTTATAAAGGCATGGGCAAGAAATTTAGSATGTGTGTTCTTGCACGTTTTTCAATTCAGCAATGAGACCAGGATATTATAGCTTGAACTATTTAAGTTTCAATGCAATGACTGCTAAATTAATGCATGTGGCGTAGTATAAACATATGTTTAATGCATTCAGTAGTGGTATTAAATGGCAAAGAAAATATTTAGTATACTACGATCTTTCAAAGATTCTGTAGAATGTATAGGCCCTCTAGCTTGTACGGGGAAAGAATTTTTAAAGTGAAGAAAACGCCAGAGGTTTTCTTCCAAAAGTATGTGTCTGAAATCCATAAAAACGATTTTCTTTTTCCTCCCCACAGTCAGAATCAGAACACTGTACCATACAATAGGTTATTGTGCCTTTTTGAATAAAGTTAGTGATCCTGATTCGGGGGGGGGGGGGCAGAGGGGGAAGTCAGTAGAGGAAAAAAAGAAAACAGAATTCACACTTGCATACATATATCTCAATGGCAGAGCCAACAAATTATGCATATAGACTGCTCTGGATTTTTTTTTTAAGTTTAAAACTTTCTCAGACTAAAGAAGAAATCCTTATTCTCCCTCCCTTAAAAGCAAAGGCAGCCTTTATCTACCTTTGATTTTCTTTTTTTTAATTTTAGTTAAACATTATGGTCAAAAAATAAATTAAAAAAATATAAATTTAGTCTATCAATTCAGGCAACCCAAGATGTAGTGCTATTGCACCACCTTGCAGCAATACTGTATTCATTACTAAAGATTCATTTCAGGGGACAAAAGGCTAGATTAAACAAGGAGAAGAAAATGACCTAAACAAGAAAGCTGTATCAAAGATGAACAGCCTTTTCTAAGCTGATGTTTACTGACTAGCAACTGCTACCAGAGATGGGGAAGATGACATTCTAAAATACAAAACAGGGGGGCAGAGGCAGGCAAAGCAAGCCTCCCTCCCAAGCCAGCCGTAACCCCTTTAACAAGCAACTAATAAAAGTGATAGAATCATGGGGAAAAAAAACTGAAACAAAACAGGAAAATGCCATGGATTAACCTTGCATGACAAAAATATTACACTGTAGAACCTGTACTCCCCACTGAACGTCTTTTTTTCCCTACAGAAGGTTAGAATAACTGTAAGCTTTTCAAATGCCAGAATCTTTGACAGATATCATAAACATTTACTTAATTGATTCAATATTTCATATGTCAAAACATATTTCATGACAGTAAACTSAAACATTTTCTGCGGTCAATGTATATCCAAACCTCTCTTCCCCATAATTTCAAAGGCTATGAGAACAGAGCTTTAGAGATGCATTTTAAGCATCTTCTATCCAAAATGTTATCAGTCCTCTTCCTTCCTCCCCAAAGGATATCCAAAAAAAGGGGAAAATGATCCAAATGACATTAGTGTATTACTGCATTTCTGAAGTGAAAAAAATGCAGAAAATTATAAAATTTCAAGTAGTTTGAATATATATTGCAGAAATCATCCTATCAGAAATTTTACCCCATCCCTAAAATGGCTTATCAATTTATGTTCCCATAATAACAATTCCTAGAGTCTTCCTACAAATCCAGGAAATTCCCCCCACCCCCCAAGAGGAGGTAGGAAGGAAGAGGACAGAAAGAGGGGACCTGGTAGGTGTTCATTTATTTAACTGACGGCATGATTTTAAAAGGTAATATTTGACAAGGCCCCAATACCGCCATTTCCTTATAGGTACTACACATCAACTTTCACAGACTTCTTTTTTTTAAAGGCCATTTTTAGAAGGACAAAATACTGAGACAAGAAAGCTGAATCAACCTTCTCAAACACGGAACAGTGTACAGACAACACAAGGCTTAGGAGAAAGGTGTTTTTTTTCCAAAGATATGCTGCATAACCATGTTCTCATCACACAGCTCTGTCTACAAGTTCTACATTAGGGCATATCTCTATAGAAATTTATAATTAAGATACTAGGAAATTGTTTTTAACATAGATGTAAATTCTGTAATTTAGAATACCAATATGTTTTTTATCCACAATCATTTTTTTTTAAACAGGCTATTTCAAAGGAAAAAAAAAATTCCATTCAACAAGTTTCATTTTACTTTTACTTATGGTTGAATACACATGAAATGTGCTTTCAATGCATAAAAATCACAGTGGATAGCAGCAAAGGACTTGGGGGAAATTAAGGAGAATTTGATCATTCACATTGTGATTAATCTGCACATTGATGAAAGATAGCTATTTCACACTTCTAAAAATAAACTTGAGATCATTCTTTCCAAAAAAAAAAAAAAAAGCCCCCCAAAATACACAAAACCCCGCAAAACAAACATAAATCCAAATGCATTACTTTTACACACAAAAATGAAATATTTTTATGGCAGCAAAAGATTTTGATAATAATGAAAGTCTGTAAACTGTAATTCAATCTCTTTTTTTTGTTGTTGTTCCCAAAGTGCAAGATGCAAGATTCCCATAAGCTTTCAGTAGTGCTTTTCCTGTAAATAATCCTTCATTTTGTTTGGCAAAGGCAGTTTCTGAATCAGGTCTATTCTGGTGTACTGACGTATTACAAAACGACACAGGTATTGTAAAGAACGCACCTGCATAAACCGAGATACTGGATTTGTCAGTCTCACTGGGTAAGTTGCAGATCCCGGCAGTCGGGATCTCGAATAGCAGAAAGCTCCATTTTCAGAGTCCCTGATTGAATGTTCAATTAAGTCAACTATAGATGTATGTCCCTCCACATCTGGTTGTTCATAAAAGCTAAACCTACCATTTGAGTGTTCAATTCTAGTGTGAAGAGTTTTTCCATGGGAACGAAAACTCAAACTTAAAAGATAACGATCATCAGAACTATCTCGAACGAGAAACGAGCCATCAGGCACATTAGCTAATTTCCCCTCTGCCTCCCAACGTGTAATGGGGCCCCAGTACCATCCTTGTTTTGCAAGTTTTTTCAGTTCTTCTGTGAGACTTGTCACAACCATAGGGCCACTGTTCTGTACAGAATCATAAACTCTTCCAACTCCAGGGGCAGTGTTAGGATCAAAATTCAAATGGCAGCGCATACTTTCAGCCATGTGGGCATCTGTGCCACTCAATCCATTGAAGTTCCTTTGGATTTGATTATTCTGCATTGGAGGTAGCAAAGGTGAGAGTGGAGGGACATCGCTGTGATTAACTCTTGGGCTTTGCAACATGACTCCTGTGGTACCAATCAACAAACCATTCACCGTCTGGTCCACAAAGATATCTGGTGCAACGACTACATCCTGATCCACTTGGCTCTCTTCTTCATGGAAAGTACTTCCCCCCACTTGAGAAGAAACAGTTGAAACTTCCATGGGTGAGGAACTATCCAGACAGTAACTACGTGATCCTTCCAAAGGATACATTCCCTCATCTAAAGGCACAGTATACTGAATGTAGTCCTGAGGCATTAATCCAATAACTACAGGCACATGTTCATCAATATGAAGATGCAAGTCCCCGTTCTGAGATTCTGTATTTTTTAATGCATTGTTTTGTTCCTGGAACACGTTGTCTGACTGCAAGTCATGGAAGTCCTTTCGAACGCCATTCAGTGCTGGGCTTGGATTAGAGGAATGGACCAAGGCCTTGACTTTCACTTCCATTTTGATGCAAGTCTCTTCTGAATTTGTAGGTCGAAGGGGCCATGGAGTTGGACTGTAATGGTGATTACGGAGGGAAGTGGATCTCAGAGGTCTTTGAGCTCGCATATCTTTGAAGGTTATTGGAGCAGATGAAGAAGAAAAGGTGTCATCATCTGCAGAGCTTACAGATGGTGTGCTGCCTTTGCCTTTCTGTTTTTGTTTTGCTGAAAGCCTCCTTTTTAACGTACCCATTAAGCTTTCACTTTTTGATCTATTTTTGCCTCCTTTTTCATCTTCACTATTGACTTCACAGCTAGCCAAATCTTTACCATAGCAGCTGCCAAACAAGGAGTCATCTTTTCCAAATTCACTTAACGATGGCTGCTGAACCACTACAAAGTCGCTTTCATCTTTACTTTTATTTAAGTTAAAGGACTTGCGAATTGTTTTGAGACTAATTTTCTTCATTATGACAAGTTACCAAGTCTGGCTGATTAGCAGTGCTTGTGGTGATATAGCCCTAACACATGCAGAGCAGCTTCTGCTTCATTTATGTGTTTTATCCAGCCTCATTTAACTTCAAGAGCCATTTCCTGGAAACAAATAAAAAACAATTAACTTCACAAAAGAAATATTTTWAAAATTATCCATGAGGGTTTCCCCCCTCTCCAAACAAAACAGAAATCACAGTACTTAAGTAACAGGCATCAAATAAAAATAAATATATTTGGAAACCAATCAGGCTCAAAAAATGAATCTGCTGCATCTGCCCTGGAGATTTCCACAACTTTTTTCTGCTTTTAGCATGCTATTTTTTAAATATACACACAGATTACATCACACTCACAGGCACATATATTTAATGCACATATATAAAATTTTCAAGCACAGAAACACCCCTATCTTTCAGAATGCTCCTAAAAAAATCCCCACAAAAATAACTATATAAGATAAAACTATAGAAGATACTCTATCCGACAGGATTCCTACATACCAGCTAAACTGTGATTAGACCTAAAAACATAGTCTTACTAGGTTATACTTTCTTTACACAGGAAAGTTGAGCAATATTCAAATAGTTACATAATTAGAGGAAAACTAACTCCAACCAAAAAACAGAGAGAAATTAGCAACAAAGTACCATCTGTCTAGAGCAAACCACAGAAGTCCCCTCCTGAACTTCTATGAAAGAGAACTGATTTCCAAACTCTGTTTTAGGTATAGAGGAGGTCACATCACAGGCTGTCCTTGCCTAGTACTATCAGAGCTTTTCTTCCTCCAATACTTCTGCCAAGACTACATGGACAAATCTGCTCAAGTCCCAGTCAACTCCTCCCACCTGGCATTCCAGAGTCATGCACCCACCCCCTCAATAAATTTCACTTTTCAGCTTGTTTTCTTTGTTTGGGGTTTGTTTTTTTGGGTTTGTTTTTGTTGTTGGGTTTTTTGTTTTTGTTTGTTTGTTTTTTCCCCATTTTTAATGTCAGTTAGACCCTCCAAAGCAAGCAGCTCTGCAGAGAGGGGAAGAACAAGGAGGGAAAGAGAAGAGAGGGAAGTTGCTGCTGCCACAGAAGTAGGTACTACAATTAGTAGTAGCCATTTTTCCACGTACCTCCAAATACGTGTTATGTTAGCAGCACAAACTGCAGCAGCAAGCCTGGCTCCAGGCTAAGGATGGTGAGCTGGAGGAGTCTAAGAATCTTTCAAGAAATCTTCCAAGTTTGGGGGACTGAAGAGAAAGTAAAACAGCCCTTATATACGCCCTTCCCACTTTTCTCCCATGGTATCACAATACAAGCAACTGAGAAAAATAGTACAATGAACTAAGTTTTATCAACTAAACAATACGATTTTCTTAAATAACCATTCCAAAATTGCATGAAAGCATGTAAGGAGAATGATTATTATAATCAAACAGCAGTCCATTGACTATTACTCCTGTCCAGCCCAACTTCTGTGGTCCTCAAGTACAGAAAGGCTCAAGAATCTTATCCAAAGCAAACTAAAAGACAATGCAAGGCATCTAAGGATTCTGAACTTCAAAATACCTTGAAAAATTTTAAGTAAAGCCCTGCTGCTGTGGGGTTGAACACTGTTCCCAAACAGCAGAAGCACTAAAGCTTGATTTACTTGGACTTGTATCCTAGTCCTATCTTCAAATTCCCTACAATATCTGCATCACCCTACCTCTAAGACTTCTCCTGTCTTTGCCATAACCTCCGACATCTTTAGAGTATCCTCAGCTCTTCCCATTTCCTTTTCTTAATTACCAAACTAAACAGCACTTTCCTTTCCTTTCTCTCAATGGGGAGAAGCTAAAAGGTTTCTCTTCTGCCCGTAAATTTATTTACTTGCCATCAGCAAACAACAAACATGCCCAAAACACTTGTTTCCTAAACAAACAAACAAAAGACTAAGAACTAACTCTTGCTATAACCGAGTATTAAAACCTTAAAAAACAGGACCAATATTTTATTAGAAGTTCACTGCCTATTTTCCACTTTTAACATGTCTTGTAGTACCTGGAGTCCTGACACCTTAAAAACATATTCCACTTACACAATTTGAAGATGATACTGAGACATGTGTATGTATTTTCAAAAGTTAAGACACTACTTTTATTTTCCTTATGACAGATACATGCAGAACCGTAAAAATTCATGTTTTAAAATACCGATATTTAATATGAGCTCCATATGTTTGCAATAATTGGGAAATATGGAAGTACTGAAAACCAAACACGAGTAGAATACATTTAGTGGGTTTTATATGCCTGAAATCTGGCGTAACAGAATAACTGACAAAGTATAGCAATTAAAAAAAACCTAGATACAGATAAAGGGAGAGTTACACGTCAATTAAAAGTAGACTTAAAATGCCTTGTTCACCTTTCTATTCCTAAACCATTTGGATTTTGCCATCTTACCAATTTACAGTACTCTTTTCATCATATGTAACTAAATGAACCTACAAAATGAGTGAAAAATGTAACTTCAGGATTCTATGCTGCTCCTAAACTGACAAAAGTCAGAGTGTTTGTTCATTTGACAAATTTAACTGTGCCTTTGTGCATGTAGTACCAGAAGCCTGAGAACCCTCACATGAGCCCTGCTTGTGAAATCCACAACGCTCTCCAACTGCTTCTGACTGACATCCACAAGCTGATACTATTTCCACTTTACCCAATACGTTTCCCCATCCTTGTGGGAAGTACATCATACTGGTTGCAATTCCTAACCCTAAAAAAGCAAGTATGAAAATAAAATCTGCCTTCTAAGCTAGGGAGAAAAATGAAAGAACATTATCACATTGCTGATTGGGGAGAGAACATGTATAGACCCCCAAGCTACCTGGTTCACCAATTTTTTTTTAATTAGTGTGTTTCAGAAGAATTAATTACCTAAAATTTGACTGAAGGAACTATGTTTCTTCAGCTTCTCCTTAACTAAAAGACTAAGCAAGTCACTCGAAAGAACAGGTTTTTATCACATGCTAGTCTTTCTGTATCAAAATGTGTTTTTCTTTTTTTACAAATGAAAATCCACAATGTAAAAATAATCTCAACAGATAAATCTCTATGGCAGCATATAGAGAAGTCAAAATTGTGTACTTTCAGAGTGACTACTGAGCTTGCTTGAGCAAAAAAATGTTTTACATCTGTCATTCTACCTTAGTTGCCAATATCTTTATCAAGCAAAATGCATAATTGTCTAAACGCACGACTTGTTACTTCTATCATTGTAACATTTAAAGGTTTGAAGTTCAAATATAAACCACTTACATAAACAACATGCATATATCCAGAAGTCCAGCTCATTCATCCAGGAAAAGACGATAAAATCTAGTGAATGACAGTCTGGGTCAAAGCTCTCTTATGTAAACTGAACACACCTGCAGATGAGAGCAAGCCTCTAAATAAGTCTTCCATATGAGAATCGCTCTACTTTATGACATATCTTACACATATTTTATCCAAGACAGGAGAAAGCAAATACACTCTGAAGTCAAATACTCTAATTGATCCAGATACTCTTCCTTCTGTGCACATACTTAAAAAATACCAAATATGCATTACATATTAATGTGTTTAAAAGTGCTGTCTAAACAGCCCTCAATGTAAGATACACTCATACACTTGCAAGTGTAAAATTTTCCACTGTCTACATCTAGAAGAGCTAAAACAGAAGAGCCCAGCAGGCACCCCTTCCTGGAACACATTAGAATGAGCTACTCAACTTCTTCACAACCCTCAGCACTGCAACAGCTTCACTAGTATTTTGTACGAATTATAGCATTACTTAAGTCTCCCATTGATGTGCTCTTCCAGTGCCATCTGCTGTACAGCACATTTAGACAGCCTAACTAGAGAGACACCTCTAGAAATCTTTCTGGCAGGTATTTGCAACTATAAACAGACTCTGAACTATGCCAATGTACTCCCAAAGCCTGGTGGCTATGTACGCAGAAATACCTGGAACACACAGATTGAAAAGGGAAGATTAATCAGACYCAGAAAGAGAATGAGATGTTAACACAGAATAAAGAGTCAGAACGAAATTCTGACTTATGAACTTTCATCACAAATTCTGCATCTTGGAATCTTCAAAATTATGCAGGTTGACAAAATACAGGCCTCCTGACAAAAATTACCTGGGCTACCAGATTACTACCCAGCAAACACCATGGTTCCCTTTGTGTTTATAAAAAAAATTAATCAAAACTAAATTTGCGCGCCTCATTTTGAAGAACAACATGTACTAATCACATACAAATGTGAAATTATTAGTGAAGAGATTTAAAGCTAAAACTACTCTACAGACTGCTTCTCAGAAATCTGAAGAGCAGGTCAAGCAATCATATATTAATTGTTATTATGGTGGCCAGCACCAATTTATGAAAAACTATGAAAGCTTAAAAAAAAGTTTGTGCAAATCTAGTTTGAATTTTCAACACTTCATAGTTTCAATTTGATGCTACAAAATGGTTTCAATGGACTATAATCACACAGCTCTTTCAATGCAGTGTTTGCAAAAGTACACCAACAAAAAGTTTGATTATTTGTATTTATATGGCCTTTATTCGTTTCTTATCTTTTTCACACTTTTAGGTTAGGTGCAATCATTTCCAGAGGCAAATACTACAAACAATGTTGCCAGAATACACTACTAGAGAAATAAAACAGCATTAAATTTTAAGAGTTGGGACAGAAACCATCATACTGGAAAGACAGAGCAAAATACAACTCTTAGTTGAATGAAGAACTGGGTTTTAAAAWTTTTTAATAAAAATACCATCACAAAAATGTCTTGGAACTATTAATCAATGCTGCTTCAGATAACGTAGACTTTCCGAAAATAAATGTTAATCTGCTCATTTATTTCCACAAAGTGAAACAGTGGAGCATTAAACTTGATTTTTTTTGAACCCACAGCTGCATTTTTCCTGAGAAGTCTGGCTATCCATTAGAAATATCTAATCTTTATTCTTATACTGAATCATCATAAGACTTAAATCATTTACAACTTCAAGTTAAGCAGATCTTGCTTGAAAACATTTGGCACAACTGTGCATGGAGCTAAGCTGAAGAGAATATTGTAGACAGTTGAGGAACAATCGTGAAAAATACGTATCTGGAGATTTAGAAGTTCCAACTTGACAAAAAGAAAAAGCTTTTTCACCATGAGGACAGTTGGGCAGTAGAAGATGTTCCCCAGAGAAGCCGTGTAGTCTCCATCCTTGTAGGTTTCTAAGAGCCAACCACGTACGGCCTGAAGAAACCTCGTCTCATCTCAGGGCTGAGAGAAGGCTGGACTTGAGACATCCTGAGGTCCTTTTCAAACTCAATTATTCTACAGTTCTACGACTTTAAAAATTGTGAGCTGTCTTAAATTTAGTTAAACTTAATACTTTAGATTTATTTTTAATAAAAATTCATGTTTGAAAATATCTGGGAACTTAATTTCCAATTTCAGTGCAGTACTACAGATTTGTTAACTAGTTCTACTGTTGAGCAGAAGAACATTCAGTTTATACAGAAAATTTAAAAGCTAGAAATAACTGCAAATGTTGTACTACAGAGTGTTTTTCTTCCATGGAATCATAGCACATATACTTCAAATTAATTGTATTTTTAACACAATTATTTATATTAAGAAAATAATTAAAACTACCTTGAAACTGAAAAAAGTTTCTGCATTCCTAGGGCATGACAAGCACCAGGTTTTCATTACATACAGATAATGAAGCCTAGTCTAATTATCTGTAGAAGTATGAGGTGTTGTTCCCCTGCTGCCCCTGAACTCTCACTAAAATACATTCATGCATTACTTGGAAAGGTGTTTCAACAACAGCATCTTAAGATAACACAGATTTCAAGTGTTATATTTTGGAAATTCCTAAATATCTAAGTTTATTCCAGAATTCCTAAATCTATTGATGTAAATTACTAAGAAGTTGTTCTCCATACCTATTCCCATTAATTTTACTTCGATAATGAAGTCGGTATCTCTAGAAGTTATTTCTTCAAAYCAGTAACAGAAAATACCGACTCAAGATATTTCCTTCTATGTACTTGTAGTTTCAGTCCATATAAGCACAGAAACTACACATAAAATACTCACTAAGTAAAGAAAGATTAAATACCTATTTCAAACACCATCAGTTTCTGATAGAACATATACACTACATGGCAGCTTTCAGCTTTCTCACTACACGTGCCATTAGCATACTGAAGATGGTGAGGTTTTTCCCTTCCTTGAACCTGAAGTAAATTCCTACACTGTATTGCTCTGTAATATGAATAGTCTTTAAATGAAGTAATCTAAATTCCATTGCATCCTCTTGTCTCTTGAAAGCAACAAAAAAGGTAGATTGTTTTAGTAGTGGYTTTCTTGGTAATGGATGAATGTTGTTTTAACATAAGGTTGTGAATTTTACAAAAGCCCACCTTCTCCTGCATACCTGCTTTTCTAGTGAGTGTGGAGAAGCTCAGATGCCCACCTTCATATAAAATTGGAACAAGGTTAAAAAAAAAAGTTCATCTGACAATACTTTGTACTCTTAATCCATGAGTACTTAAAGCCTCCTATTTTTAAGCTAACTAATCAAAGACCTGGACACCGAGTAGATGTTATTCACCATAAATTTAAACTTCCACCATCTAAGATTTGAACAGCTGAGGAAAGTACTGTCTAGAGACCAACATAATTTAATAGGTATTACACAGATTACAATTTAAAACAAACAAAAAACCCCAACAGTAAGTCATGTCATTTCTCCAATTTTTTTCTTCCTCCTTTCACAAAGCTTAAATGGAAAACAGTCCACGGGCACTAATGTTCTAATACCATACAGAGTAATCCTAATCACTATTAGCAACCTTTAGCAGGGAATAAGCAAGGTATGCCTTTGGTAATAAGCAGAAAAGTGGGGTAAAATAATAATGAAAACTTGACACAAAGGGATTTTGCTTCACCACCATTAGTGGAATTAACTGTATGCAAAACCAGGAACAGAACCATTGAAGAAGTCTGAAGACCTTGACTGCTCGCCTCTGGCCTGCTGTTGAAAAAGCATGTCCCTTAACATCTGGATTTCCCTGGCTTCCCTCCCTTTAAACACTACTTAATCCATGGCTGCTTGCAGTAAGTCTTGTTCTTCCTTCTCATATTTGGTTGCAGGACAGACTGTTTCTATCTGATTGGTAGTTTTCCTCTGGGGAGTAACTGAAGGGTGTTAAATGGCATCTTTGTATTACAGTTCATCTGTGTATACACAGTCTTGTAACTACAATAATCTCATCACTACAATAGCCAAAACCAGTTACTAACACTAACAGTCCTCACCCAAGGTTACATCCTTTACACAAGGATGGCTGATCGGGGTGCATGTCTGCTTCCGAGCTACTACAGACACAGTAACCTGGTGTATTAAACTCAAATTGGCACCAGATGATATCAGCGGGTATCAGCTCAAGAACGCACAAAGCATCATGAGACCAGTATTGCTGCTGGAGTAGGAAACCCTGAGGGAGCTGGGTGGATGACAGCCAGAACAGTAACCACTTCAGCTACTCCTGCTACACCTCTTGCCAACTGGGAATCAACACCCAAACAGGGAACAAAAGCAGACTGTACTTTTTATACATTCACTAAAAGACTGGCACAAGTACCACCTTTCACCACTTTCTTTTAAGCAGACATCTGATAACGAAGTACACCGCTAACAAAATTTTTCAAGCCTGCTGAAAAACTACAGGGAAAAAGAAAGCCACAACTTGCGTCTAAGACCCTGATGAACTGTGAGGGGAAAACGAGCAAACAAAAATAACCCAGCAGATCAATGTACACCAAGTCACTGAAAAAGAACAAAGTGAAACATTTTTGCTGAGTCAAGAGAAGTCAAAGAAACCTGATGTGTGTAGTCCATGTGCATTTGTTTCATTGCAAGAAATCATCCATTGAGTGCAAATAAACCTTTGCTTTTCTTTTTCACACAGCTGTGGAGAAGCAGACAAAGAATGAGAATAATGCTCAGTGAGACTCAGTTTTCATTTCTTGCTATTTTACAAGACTGCAGCAGCCAGCCTTGCAGCAGGCTCTCTGTCAGCAAAAATTAAGTTTAGCTTCTTAAGCAAAGGTTAGATTTCCTGGGAGATGATGTATGAGAATTCCTTTACGAATAAGGGTCTGTCCCACTTCTCCATCCTGACAGAAGGTGGATACACCAAAATATTTCTCCTTAGTTGTAAGGTATGGTGGTACCCTCAGCATGATAACAAGGAGGACTTTATGCTTATCTAAGATATTTATGCAATCCTGTTAAACCATAGTACAGTTATGTTAGGAGTCTGAGAAAGTTGCAAGACTGCAATGCTCTACCAACCAACTTCTCATTTAGCAATAAAAATTAACATCACGTTCTATAAAAAGGAATAATTTTTAAAACAATTTTGCTGTAAGATTTTTGTGAAGTTACCTATAGAAGCCAGTATAAAATTTACAATAATAAACTGCCTTTGGCAAGGAATAGATTCTGTGCCTACTTCTTTGAGAACAACAGAAGTCTTTGAAATGAATGCAGTAAAAACAAAAGGAAGAATGGGAAAGACATTCAGTAAAAACAAAAAATTTGCATTTCTGTGCTTCTTTTTAAGAAGAAGTATGCAAAAATGCCTAAATCCTGGAACATAGATTGAAAAAAATATAACCTATCTAATTGTATGGATGCAGCCACCAAAACCCAATTCTAAATGCAGCTTGTTTCTGAACCCCGATGCATTTCAAAACGTAATTTTAGAAATGCTGTCCACCCGTTTAAAGCACACACCAGAAAGACAGAAATAATAAACCAGACCATCCTCTCAAAGCGATTTTTGTGGTCAGTCGTAATCTGACCGTTCTTTTAATATTAGTGACTAAATAACATAATTGTGAGAAACAGCCTTCCAGCCCTTCCCAAAAAAGGCAAGAAAACACTTAGCAGACAGGGAAGAGCTGAATATTACCACTTCATATCGACTTGTATTGACGTTGGTTTCACTTTCAAAGTTTATGTTGGGCTACTTCAGGCTAGTATTTCTACAGCAAGCAGCGGAACACTGTCACTGTGTGCAAAACACAAACAAAGGCAGCTGAAAAGGGCCTGCTGCCGACAGATACTTTGATAAGGAGACATAAAAGGTACCATGAATGATCTTTCCTACAATGCTCTCAGAACAGACACTCAGCTTCTCAGGCCAAAGCTCCACCACCAATCAACCCCCCAGTACACGGGGCACGTACCGAACAGGCAATACAGAAATACACCACTCAGTTAACACGTGTATGTGCTTGTCTGCATCCAGGAAAATAATGCTAGAAAAGAAAGGAAGACACTGTGAGGGGAAGGAGGAAAATACAGGAAAAGTAACAGAAAGAGAAGCCTTGTACCATATTTCTCCTGAAAATTATAAAGGTTTACACAGGATCACCATACACTTCACTATAAACATTTGGTATAAACATTTGGTTTTTTTAATGTTGCCATTCTCCCTAAATTACAAGCTGTTAATTTGTTATAATCATCAYGTTTGCTTCTGCCTGTCCAATTCATCTGATGTGAAAATGAAAAGAGAGGAAGTAGCATTTAGACATTGTAGCACCAAGCAAGTATGACTGTGTCCTGGTTTCTGCTGGGATAGAGTTAATTTTCCTCCTAGTAGCTGGTATAGTGCTGTGTTTTGGATTTAGTATGAGAAGAATGTGATAACACACTGATGTTTTAGTTGTTGCTAAGCAGTGCTTATGCTAAGTCAAGGACTTTTCAGCTTCCTATGCTCTGCAAGCGAGGAGGTGCACAAGAAGCTGGGAGGGGGCACAGCCGGGACAGCTGACCCAAACAGGCCAAAGGGATATTCTGTACCATATGACATCATGCTCAGTGTATAAGCTGGGGTGAGTTGGCCAGGGGGCAGCAATAACTGCTTGGAGACTGGCTGGGSATCAGTCAGCAGGTGGTGAGCACTTGCATCACTTGGTTTTCCTGGGTTTTGTTTCTCTCTCTTTTTGTTTTCCTTTTCATTACAATTTATGATTATTATTATTGTTATTTTATTTCAATCATTAAACTGTTCTTATCTCAACCCATGAGTTTTCTTGCTTGTGCCCTTCCAATTCTCTCCCCCATCCCATCGATGGGGGTGAGTGAGCGGCTGTGTTGTGCTTGGTTGCCAACTGGGGTTAAACCATGACAGACTCGTAATGGTAATTCATGCTTTCCTTAAGGTGCAACATGGGATACTCTTTTCTTGAGGAGCAAAAATGAAAAACCTAAACAACACATCAGGAGAGCTATAAAGTCACATTCATAGGAAAAAAAAAAAAGAAAAAAATCAGTTAAACCTAACTTTTATTTTAAACACCTCACTAGCCACACTACCTAGCCAATAGGTGGCTTCATAGCACATATTTGTAAAACTGGTATCTTGACCAGCAAGTTGTAAACTTCTCACCTTCCCACTTCCATTTATGCTTATCTGACAGACAACCAGAAACATATGTAATTGGCCTTTGTTCCTACAAATAACATTCACCTGGCATCAATGGTATGCAAAAACAGAAAAAAAAAACATTCTGCACAAATTATTTCAAGGTAGTACAATTACTTTTAAAATATCGAGAGGAAAAAAAAAATCTTTGTAAAAATACCCCAAAAACTTAAGAAAATGCTTTTCTTCAAGCAATAATCCAAATTTAGTTATCTAATCTATTCCACTGGTAACAAAAGAAATATTGTTAAACTCTAAAAGTGGAATTTATTCCACACAGATTTGTCTAACACATGCATGAGCTGAAACAAGTTTTTAAAATAGACTGATTTGAAAATTCACTGTCCAGAAAAAGAGGATTCTGCTTTTCCACGATATCAAGCACAGTCATGTTCTACAATTGGACGACCTATGCTTGAATTAAGATTCATTTTCCTATCTCTAGAAGGCCTGACCAAACGGCAATACACTGCAGTCTTATGCTGCTATTGTACCTACCATTCTGCCTTGGATCTCACGACTTATGATGGCCAGACTTGTGGCTTCAAATTACCTCAGCTGGGTTAGTTTCTGACTGGGGCTAAATTACCCTTTAAATTCGTATGACTAGGTAGGATCTCAGAGTTCTCTGCAGCTATCACCCCCACCACTTCTACCATGCCATTTTCAATAACAATAAAAGCTTTCTTTTATTAGAACAGTCTCTCCTCCCAGTTTAAGCTAAGATGCAGCAATCCTTTATAATGCAGTTAACCCTCTACATAAATGGAAGGATTAAGTGGACCCATTTATGGTCTGAGGGGAAAGAGAGCACAGTGCCTTGATTAAAGAGAAATAAATACGGAAAGATCTTTCCCACAGCATCTGTACAGCGTTCACACATGGAGAGAAATCTTCAAGCATGCCAAGGAGGAAGAAGCAGTTAATAAGGACATTCCTCAGAATCAAGGCGAGGAAGCGACTGGTCTCTGGTTTGGGACTTTCTTCGCTAAATTACCAGAGAGAGAAATACAATGTATTTGCTACAGGAACGCCACAAAGATCCCACCACTCTCCTCCAGACCATACAAAAAGGTTTAATGTCAATACTGCATAATACTTGTCTTGTATCAAGGCATTTGGTTGCCATACAACTCAAAGATTTAGTAAGTTTCAAACCCACATACTTCCATGGCTTTGCTTTTTTATGCACATTAAATCAGTTGGTACCTTTAATTTCTAATAGTGGAAAATTCTGACAGAATACAAACACTGACAACTGATATTATCCTCATTCCTCAGGTGCGCAATGTGAAAGAAATCTCATTTTTGTGAAATTCACATAGATTTCGTTCATTTATTTTTTTATTAAAGACAGTGACATTCTTCCAAATAATCAATTGTTTTACTACAAATGCACACCATTAACACAAATATAATATACGTATAATATGAACGTATATGCACCCATTCAGTATAACACCTTGAAAGAGAAATAGAAGTTCCAATCTGATTCAATCAATGCTTTGAAAAAAAGAAAAGAAAACAAAAATCTTTCTTATCGCTTTTAATCCCATTAGTTTGTAAAAATTGTTTTTGTTTTATTATTTTTTAAAACGAGTGAATGGACATTTCTAAATACAGGAAAAGCTTTCTCTGGAGCTCAAAAGTATCTCCAAAACCAAGGAGGAAAGTGGCATGGTACAACTCTATTCCTCRGAGACACGTTTCACAAAACTGTTTCATTGTAACAGGAAAAATGTTTACCTCCAACCTTCAAGATACCACCTATGTTCATTAGAAGCAAAAGTGGTTTGTTACTGTGATTTGTTTTTAATTTCTGATTAGCAGTTAAAAAGAGAAATGCTTAGGCAATACTTTTTATATCACTGTGGTAAGAAATCACTAGCAAAAAATATTAAAAATTAAAAACATTTTCTATGTCTCATATTAATTCAAAACTTGAGAGTCCTTATTCCTGAAGTGATCAGTAAGTTCCACTAGCAATTTTACTTTCTTGAAAATTTAAAATATAATCACTAAAATAACCATAGACAACTTCTAGCGGTGAGTAAAATCCTTTGTTTTCCCTCTTGAACAACAGCATACTGAGAAAAATCATTTTATATCCTTTGCCTGAACGATTTATATAGGAAACATAGTAGATAATTTCATTAAGTTTCAAAGTTCAAGAACTCAAAATTTGAGAAAAGCCAGAAGAGTTGCCTGAGCAATTCTCTTCTCTTTCTCGCCTCACATACCGGACAAAAATGTTTACATTAATTCTACTCTCCACCACCCTTTAAAATGTATGGTTCCTTCACTTACTTACAGTATACTAATTAAACTCCAAATTCCAGAGCTCACAGACAGAATTACTGGCTTCATTAAGGAAATTTTTGCTGTCTCTATATCTGACACTTAAATGTTAATGCAGAGGCATTCAATGCCATATTCAACGCTTCACGAGCCAGAACACAAAGCTCAACTTCCACTTTTTTAGATGGATTCATAAGCTGAATAATATGCACCACCAGGCCAAATTAAGGTCATTTAGTTCTGAAACCTGAATTCTGAGTTGTCATAATGTGAAGTGATGGGGGGTGGGAATGGGGGAGTTGACTTGTTGGGGTTTTGAGTAAACACCTACTTAAGTCTGAAACCTCCCTCATCTCTCCATGTAAGTATAAGATGGCAACAGAACCAAACGAGTGTGACTTCAGTAGTTGACTGCAACAGCAAATTGTCACCCACTGAAGGAGATCAGTTAAAACTTGTGGTCCCTTTCAGGGGTTTGCTGACAATGGAGGAATAAGCCAAACACAAGACCTTGGGTTTCATCATCCTGTGGAGACACACCCAACCTTTCAGGATACCTTCTATCACTGTCCCCTATTTAGTTATGATTCAACTTCCTGACTTTCTTTAAAACTTTAAAATTCAGCAGATATTTTACAAAGTCTTTTCAGCCCAACTGCTTCATTTATCAAAGCAGTAAGCAAATGAATCACCCATCTTACAGTCCAAAGAAGTATTAGGTAGCCAGATGATGAGCAGAAGATCCATCAGCGGTATATATCTAAAGGAGTTAAAAAGATGGGGGGGGGGAAACAAAACAAAACAAAACAAACACAACCACAAAGAGCAAGATACTAACGATACCAAGGAGGGGAATTAAAAAAAATCAAACCAAATTCCGCCCACCAAAAAAAACAAAAACAAACCAAAAAAACAAACACCTGTCAACGTTAGTTTTAAACCATTAATGAAAGTGCAACCTGCAGARAAAGTAAATTCAGACTAACAAACAGGCCAACAATATTTCTGTCCAGAGTTTAAGCTTTATATGACACAAACTCCGAGTCTGCTAAACTGGTATCTCCAGCGAGGCACGGAGTATTCTCACAACCCCTACCACATTCTGCTTGCAACACAACAGATCTGAGGCTGATGGCCTGCTTTCCAAAAATACAGTTCAAAGAAAAGTACATTTTGACAAACTGCAAAGGTCAGAACTACAACCGGTCTTACCTAAAATAGAGATAAAACATCTGATTTTTGTCCAAGTTCAGATTTTTTTTTCAGTACCTAAGCATACGCAACTCCTCCAAAAATCAACGGGAGTTGCAAGTACTCAGAGCATACTAGGAGAGTCAGGTTCCTTAAGACTCCACAGACATGAGGACCTTATACTCAAAATGTTGTTCATCAAAACTCTTCTCCCCTTCACATACACAGAGTTGCTTAATCTAGGAAGTACCAAAATTTCAGAGGGATTTTTTTTTTTAGATTAAAAACTCCTCAGTAGCCCTTAGCCTACCTGCATAAAAAAGCATAAGTACTTAGTGCTAGCAGAACTGTATCAATGCCTACCTAATGGCTACACCTTCACCTACCTCCTTAGGCATGTTCTAAAACTGTCCATCATTACCTCACAGAATCATGCTGAATAAAATACTGTGGCAACCACTTCTTTTTCTGGACATCGTGAGAAGTGGATGAACAATCATAGTATCACTCTGCATAATATAAGAAGCTTGCACCGAGGGAAATCAAACTACAAAATTTAGCAACTTGGATAGTGGTCCTAGCCATCATGGAAGGTAAATTCTCACTTATTCTTAAGATACCCTACTGCGCAGAAAGTTTCAGATGCAGGATGAATTGGGCCAGAAAGTGGCCCAGCAGGCCCAGGTTCTCCCTCTTCAAGGCAGTTGCTTACTCCACTGGGATGAGAAAACATACCATCTCTAGCCCTTTCTTTTTCAGCTCTGTTCATCTTCTGTAGAAGAGCTTTAAAAGAAGGAATAGAAAACTTTTTGCACTACAGAGCAGCCAAAAGGCTGGTGTTCAGGGTAGTCCTCATACAGGAAGGATAGAAGTGGAGAATTAAATTGGCTATCTTGCCTTCTGAATGAGGGCTCTAGTTACCAAGCTGTATTTTACATCACTGGAAAATGCAGCTTGTACTGCTTGCAGTCTGTGAAACCTGTACATGTAAATGACAAAGGAATTTTTAGCTATATACTTTTAATTTCATATTTCATTGCAGATAAATTTTGTCCATCACGTGGATGCTAGGCCCAATGTCCACCTATTACATGGTCCCCAATAAGTAGCAGTGACAACAATATACTTCACTCACACACACTTGGGAATCCATTTTAAAGGCAAAAGAGCGTTTAATACATCAAGTGTAAGGAACCCACTCTTACATAGTTATACTTGTATATCATTTCTATTCCTGAACACCTATGCTATTTAGCAAGATGCAATTCAACTGAGATTAATATTGGTTTGGTCGAGGCTCTGACAGTACTTAATAGAAGGGAAAACTTAATCCAAAGCAAAAAGTTTGCATAAATAATGTTATCGGAAAAATGTTATTAATAACTTCTTTCCAAGTGAATATACTTCTCTCTGTCACTGTTAGTAGAAAGACTTTATCCATACATAATAGCTACCAAATAGATTCGTAACTCCATCTTCATCATGCCTTTAAGCACCTGTAGATTAAGCCTCAAAGAACTACCTCACCCAGAAAAATAGTGTTCCACACTGCTTCAGCACCTTATACAATCTTGTTGGATATATGCAAACCATAACATTAGCAGTAAATATTCTAAAAGGAGGTTTGAATAACATTTTTTGTCTTTTTTAAACCAAAGTCCAATTTTTTTTTTGCTGAAATAAATACTAAAACATCAAGTGACTTAGTACCTTGTATTGATGAAGAAACCATACCATTTCCCATTACTACTACATAAAACAATTTCATTTTAAAGATACAAAGCAATAAACACTGAAAGAGCCTCTCAAATAGCGGCAGTCAAAAGTTGGTACAACACAGAAGCAACTTAATCAGCAAAGTTAAAAAAATCTTTTTAATCCAATTTTCTGAAAAAATAATAGTACATGGAAAGTGATTCTTAGGCTGGATTTATTGGGTATATTCTGAAGTGAGAAAAAAAATTCACTTCTGAAGGATACAAGACAGAATTTGAACTGCCTTTCAACAATYTATTTGAAAACAAATCCAAGTATTCATTTTGTTTGAAAAGTCTATTCCCTCACTATTTGTACTTAAATAAGTGCTTATCATAAAACTACCAGTTTTGATAATATTTGATAGGTACACAAGCTTCCTATTGCCTGCATCTTCATTTTATAAGTACTCCAGTCATTATTTTAAGCTCCTCTAAATACAATCAAATTTGGAGGGGCTGAGGGGGGAGGGGGGAGAGGGAGGCACGCGTGGGTAGAAGTCTCACTCACTCTTCCAAAACTCTAAGCATTGAAAGCCAGATTATTTTAACTGAGCTACTCACATGTTCACCTTGATGAACCCATACCTAAGTAAAACAACAACACAATATTTAAAGCTTCACTTCTGATCCTGAAATCAGTTTCAGAATCTTAAGAATCAGAAAATGTGTTTCACACAAGATAGCAATAGAAGCGTCACGTACTATCAGGTTTCTTAGGAGCACAGTACGCAAAAACAAGATTGAAGAAGGCTCATAATTCTGTTCTCTTTTCCACTGTTATGAGTCCAAATTATTTTTACTGAAACCCTTATTTCAATATATTCTATTTCCAGTATCTCCAGCATTTTATTTCCTCCCTTGGACTCYACATAATTCATAAGCTAGCCTGTCAACTGCTAAACAAAGTTCAGATAGTTTTAAAGCTTTTTAAGGAGATAAATCCTTAAGGATTTATCGAGACATTTGAAAACTATCCCTCTAAACAGTCATGATTCTTTTAATACTCCTCACTTAAAGAAAGTTGGTACCTGTATCAAACCACATACAGGACGATTAGGTTAGGATCACTGTCAACCTCAAATCCAACCAATTTTATACATGGAATGTCAAACAGTATTGGCTACTTTCATGGTCAGTAAAACAGATCCAATCAGTGAAACAGAAAGCAGGGCTTATTTTACAGGCAAGCCAGAGAGGGGGGGCAGGGCAGGGGGAGAAAAAGAAGAAAGAGGACTGACTTCTTTCTGTTTAAAGACTGGGGGATCTTCAGTCAGGTGGGTACCCAAGAGGAAAGCTTCTTCCTCACAGAGTACCTCTTGTAACTAAGCGCCCGCCCCTGGAATGCACTCCAGCAGCAGAACCTGGATCAGTTGAGCAGAAGTCGCACTGGGCGCGTGCCTATTGGTCCCCCACGCAGATGACCTGGCTGCTCCTCCAAAGTCTTGGGACCCACTGCAGAGAGTAATCCAAGCTCTGCATTTGGGAAAGTGAGAATGTAAAATACAGCTTATTTAAAATACTTCCCTTCCCATTTTCACTGGCAGGAGGCCCAATAAGAACAAAGAGTACACTAATTATCTTCTTTATGGTTTAGAGCCTATCCATGTATGGGAAACAGGAGAYACGGCTGTGCTCAAAGTACTGTCAAATACACAGGGCAAACACACCTGTACAGAGAATATTATCTCCATCTAATCTCACACAATTACTTTAACATTTTGTTTCCCTTAAAAMCGAAGGTGAAACATTAAATAGGTTTTCTAAATTGACAGTCCTTTTAAGTCCAAGGGGTGCTTTTAAGATGGCACGTACATTAACGCTGCACAACCAGCGCACTGACCAGAATGGGAACAGAACTTTGACTGCATGGGCAAAGCTGCCTAGCTATCTTTTTGATGAAGTCCTGATTTGTCAGAATAAAACCTTTTTACAGGACTACACCAGTACTGACAAAGCTTACTCTACATGCAAATTTTCTAATTTTGGGTCAAAACTAGAGAGACTCYCAATTATTCATGACTAAGATCAGGAAGTTCTTTTTTTCTTCCTACACCTACACTCTAATCACCTTCAGACAGAAACGTCTCACTACCCCAACCAGCGAATCTGATGGAAAATATTTTAGTTAAAGTTTTTAGATAAACACTGTTTTGTCCTGACGCACACTGGAAGACTTTTGGGTTTGGGTTGTATTTTTTTTTAAATAATGTTCCACAGAAGCAGAAAATTATTTTCCACACAGCGCTAAACAATCCGATTTTGCTAATATTCAGTCCCAACCCAGCAAAGATTAATTAACTGTGAGCAGACACTTAAATCAATGGGACTGCTCATTGTACATTATGTTTAGCTTACACATGAAGAATTGGGGCCTTACACCGAGCAACTTCACATTGGTGTATAAATTCTTGCATGCAGGATCAAAGATAAAATTTTCACTGCCTATATGAAGTAATATGCTCTATGAGATTTACACAAGCTCAAAGCCCTTAAGATAGCTATCTCCAGAACAAGGTCAAATTTCTGCAGAGCCAGGAGTATAGAAGCCCGGCTGCAAAAGCTAGCTAAGCTTTAAAGTTCAAGCATGAAAAAAAAAAAAAGAGAGAGTCATGTACATCCAGACAGACTGTTTTTTTCTCCTGCTCTCTCTTACATACATTTAAACTTATACACACTATAAATAACATGAAAAAATGTTTTAGCCCAATTTAAAAAAGAGAATAGATACATACTTTTCAATGCTGATATGCAGAATTTCTGTTCCCATTTTCCATGTCAAACAAAACATTTTAAACACTCCAGATTCCAAAAAGCACTTCTTTTTGTAATATACAGGACTTCTGYGTCAGTACTGATGTAACAACTTCCTTTACAGTCTTCTTTTGACCATCACTGGATTAGACTGCAAATAACACTAGTGTGTTAGTCAGTATAGACTCTCTTTTATCCCTTCAGTAGGGGACTGCAGAATATTAACATTTACATGTAAGTATTTTCCCAAGTAACTAGATTTTTTGCACAAAATCATGCCAAAGGCCTATGGCTAACCCTTTATTACTTCTCAACATTACTTACTACTAACCAACAGCTCTCTTCTTTTCAAAAGCCAAGAAGAGGAGGAAAGTCAATGTTTCAGAGAGCACTGGATCAGCATTGGTTTTGCCCGTTTTCCACTGAAGAGAGAACAGGGAGGGGAAGGGAAGAAAAAAAAAAAAACCACCAGGCACTTACTTTACACAGACCCAAACTTAAGTTCTTACACATAACCTAGCGACTCGTACCTCTGAATGCACAAACCAACTATTCTGGAGTCAGTCTCCTCGGGCTGACCAAAATTCCAGCTTGGAAAACTTCCCCAGCACAGGTTTCACCCAAACCAGTATGCCTGCACAAACAGCTTCTGTTCAGTGAACCCGGCGAGAATTCCTCACTCGCCCAGTTCCCACCAGCTCCTGAACGAAGAGAATTGACCTGAAAAGCTGCCCACCCTGTTTTTGGAGTACAGCTTCCACAAATCTCATCCTAGAAGGCACACCTTCTGTAATCAAAAACCTTTGCCCTGACACCACTCGTGTGTCTATTTCTCAACATTTCTCAACATTTCTCTATTCATTTCTCTATTTCAGTTATTAAACCTCCTACTCTGATATCTGATTACCAACCAAAAGGGATTCCAAGGGTATTAAAACCCATTACTGATGCCAAAAACACATTCAACATTATAGCTTGTAACTGCCTAGTCTTGTAGCACTTACTGAGGCAAAGAYGGGGGAGATAAGATTCCCTAAATCAGAAGGGGAAAAAAAGAAAGCAAGCTTGACCACTGTATCAGAGACATCTTGGGATCAAACAAACATGCTTTGGAAAYGTTTGGAGTAGCCTACTAATTTGTTCTCAACTTATTTGAGGAATGCAGACTGCTTTAGAGAAGGAAAAACAATCACCTACTCAAGACTCCTACAAACTGCTGTTTTAGCACATTTACCAGAGAATGTCAAGATTAATTAAGCATAAAACTACTCAAGAAAAACAGAGATCACACATTGTAAAACCAAGCCTGACTGGAACCTCGTTTCCAACAATTTTGTCATCAAGAGTAGCACTCTATGTATTGTTTTAAGTAATACGTAATATCCTTAAGAAACAATACCAAAGGTATTAACTACAATCTCAAATCCTAAAATTAATCAATTTATCTGCTAGCTGCATTCACCATATTAACTCGAGACCATCAAAACCTTACACAAGTCCTCTTATACATCAGTATCATATACCATCCAAGTTAAAGAATACAAATACAGTTGCCGATTATACACTGCACTGGGAAGCAAAGAAAAATACCACATATCTGTATGATTTACCTAACAATACACATAGGTTCATTTTCGTTGTTTAAATTTTTTAACTAGAGCCCACTTAAACTCTGRAAAAAACACTAGCATCTACTATTTATACCTTCACTGCGAGAGAAAATGGCTCTCACCCAAAACTGTTTTACAGCAGTTTACAGAAAAATTATTTGGTGTTTATAACAAAAAACCCACATACTTTACAAACCTGAGATGTTTCAAAACTGCCAAGTTATTGCATTTGGCAGATTACAAAAGAAAAGAATGTTTCACAGAAGACAGGAAGCCTTCGTATTTTATGTGCCCTATATATACATAATAGAAAGCAATGTTTGGAGAGCAGCACCTGGGCAGAAATGCCTATATACGGCATCCTTAGGTTGCGGTTACCTGCAAGCAAGGAGATTTTTTTTCATATTCCTTCAATGGAGTTTTAAAGTCAGAGGCAGAACAAGTCAGCCAAAGTATCTGCATCCACACTAAACAAATAAAGACTTATATTGAACTTGCATAGTTCTCTTGGTGAGATAGCAACCAAGGAACAAAGTTTTAGGTAACATGTGGCTTACATCCTTGTCATAAATGAAGCCAACTGAGTTCCTTAGTCCAAAGTGTTATGTGAATGCTTAAGGACACAGAAAAGGGCCAATAATTTGCAGAGTATTTTATCTTAATATTCTCCAGAAGAAAATTTCATGACAGATAATAGTTTAATTTTTTTAAAAATAAAAATATCTAAAGATAAGTTCTTAAATCCACATTACAGACCTTAATGAATAGCAGTCAGATTTGCAAAGCCATACACCTCAAAACTTGCTGAAATTACCTGGAGTTGCAGATGCTTATTGTTTGCATGCCTGTACATGACAAAAACAGGAGTCAGAAGACCATGAAAACTGGTAGAAGAAAAAAATTAGAGCAATTTTTATTTAAGTGAGCTTAAGAAATCAGAAAGCTAAATTTCTAACACTTTGATCTGAAAGTTTTAATTCTCACAATAAGCAGACTAAGTCAGATTCTGCATCATGTCACCTGTTCAATTTCAGTTAGTATAGATTCTAGAAAAGCTTGTGTAACCTTCTTCATATATTTGATGTATTAGACAACACTTTACATGCAGTCAGCTTTCCATTTTCATCCAGGGCAATAATTCAAGGCCAGCTTGTTTTGGTTTTGGTTTTAACCACCAGGAGAGGCTGAAGTAGGTGACATGGTTTCAATAGCTTAAGATCATTAAGCTACAGTGGGGAAAAAAAACTACTGCAACAAAAAACCTAAAGCTACGAGTTTTTAAATGTTTGTTTCAAAGCTAATGTAACTATTTTTAACACAGAAATTTATCCAACTTACCTAATACAGAGTTTTAATTCAGAAATCAATTATTTCTAGAGGAAAAAGCAAAAATAACAATAAAAGAAGGAACCTTATCTGTGTCATGAATCTCTATCCTCTGCTGTATCAGAAGCATATCTGAGTGGTATGAAGCTGCTTTTTACGAATGGACAATGAATATTCCATTACAAGCACAATCTTCTTGTTTTCTAAAAAAACCACACTGGTGTATGTAACTTGCCATCTGAAATTCTCCAGGAAAACTTTCAGGACAGGTTTTTTTAAAGGATACTTCCTTGTCTACTACTACTACAAATTTATTGGGAGGCACTGGGACAGAGGCTGTGAGAATCTGGGAGCTTTGCATCAAGTATATCTATTGTCTTCTGAAGACTAACATGTACCTCCAGAAAAATAAACATACACTAAAATGAAATGAAATTAGATTTTGGCACAAACATAAGGATAAGGAACATTACCAGATACTGTTATTTCTCTTAAAAAAAAAAAAAAAATTAAAAAAGAGGAAACTCAAAGTGCTGTATTTCTTTTCAGTTTAATACTTTACACTACAAAATATACAGTTAAGTTGCATAAGAAAACTCTATTCTGCTTTTCAATCCCAATCCTAGCCAATTTATACTCAATACATGTTAGCATTTGCATTCCTAAATTAGATTACATTTACTTTTACACTACTCTTATTTTCCTCCTTGGAGCATCACAACTGCTTGAGCTACCCCCTCTAATTTCTTGCTAACACACATTAAAGCAGTATGAACAAAACGCTGAGACAGACACCAGCAGAGAACAACCTCCTTTCTATGTACTTTATATTATCACTCAACTTTATGGTATCACTCACCTCCCTACAACATGTTGTACTACCCAAACACTACCAAAATAGTGTTGTGTAGGCCTAGGAGGGCAGTAAAGCAATAGTAAATAAGGCACTTGAGTAAGGGATTACCCTGGACCGTGGCCTCAGTTTTGCCAGCACTAGTGTAGCAAATATGTAGTGAACTCAAGGCAATGCTACTAGATGAAGTCTTTCAAATGTTTATGTTCAAGTTACTGTATGACTACAGAAGATTTCATAAGAAAGAGAAGAAAGAATTAACTTGCTTCCTAAGAACTCTTAATTAAGAGTTCCACTCTCTCACTCCACCACTTCACTGCACTAAGGAAAGTTAGGATGTGTAATCTACTTGCAGAACAATGCAGACCAGTTATCATTTCTTCAAACTGTCCCTCTCTTAAGAGTAACCCAAGGTGTTTGACTGACCTACTTCACAATCTAGGATCAAAGAAGTTAACAGCATAGTATAAATTAATATAAATGGTTTTTAGATTTCAGTATGTCAAGTTCTCAGGAAGTTTAGGATTATCCATCATGTCTCCTGAATCCACGCGAACACTCTAACGCTGCACATACGCAGTGCGATGAAGTGACGCTCACAAAAGCTCTGGAAACAACACAGTGCTTCTTCCTTACTACTCCATAGACTTGCAGCTTCCCAGGAAGATAGCAAATGCATGTATCTCTATATAATACTACACTGTGACGACTCATACTTTTAAGTATTAAGGCTTAATTCCACTGAATTTTGACTTAAAAAAAAAAAATCTACTTAAATCTCAAAACTCAGGATATAAGGAATACGTGCCTCATTAAGCATACAACAGGTGAACCTGCTTTAAGTAAAAACTCAGTTCCAAACACAGTGCAATGCCACAAAACCAAGAAATACATGATAGGAAGTGAAGACTCCATTCAAGTACTGCTTAACACTTCATGAAAATAAGCATTTTGAAAAAGCTGAAATTTGCCTTTCGTAAGTTACACATAAACCTGTGAGCTACGATTACTGCCTTACTGCAGAAGACTCAGAAAATACCTACACATTCTCCAGTGGTTTAAAGTCTTCCAGCCAAGCTAAGTAATTTATCTCATAACTATACTGAAGCTTCCGTATCTGCTACAATCCAAGGATGTGTTTATTAACAGGAAAAAAACAGCACTATTTTTCCCACACAGAGCAGAAATGCAGATACATTATTCCTCAAGCACTCGTGCAGACAGCAGCTCCCTAAGACAGGCGGCCTGCAGCCAGCRTTTTTTAACTACAGGTGTATTAAGAGGCTGGACATGGCATAAGCATTCCTGGCAGGTAGGAATGAGGAGTTGGGACCTAATGGTGAAAGGGCACAAGAATTTAATAACAGGAAGAGAAGCTTTCCCTGACTGAAGTGTATTCTGCAACAAACTCTCTTTAACAGAGTAACCTACTCCACAGAAAAAACTGCAGTCCAAAATAACATGATTTTGAAAACATAGAGAGAAAAGACAAAAGACTAAAGAAGACACAGTCAAATCACCTCACATCACAGAAGCATCTTCTGCACCTCCTAAAACCTCAGCGTTTTGCAAAGGCTTTTTTCTCAAGCAAACGGGTGGGCACGGGCCAGGACCAGTTGTTTTCCGAGAGAAGTGGCACCACTAGGGAAAGAGAATGTAAAAAGCAGCTTGAAGAACAATGAAAGCCAGTAAAGTTTGGGGGTTTGGTGTTGTTTTTTCGTTAAAGTCCGGTTTTCAAGTGCCACCTGTCACAGAAAGCAGCCTTTCTCCGGCTCGCCCCTTCGGGAGCCCTTGGCGCACCCTCCCCTCACAACAAGGCGACAGCCGGCGCCCCGGGGCTCTCCGCCGCACAAGCCCCCGCAGCGGCCGCCCAAACCGCCCCCTCCGGACACCCGCCCTGCCGGAGACGGGGACCCCCCCCAGCCCAAAACTGATGGCAGGTGGGGGGGAATCAGCCTAATTCAGCCGCCCCCGATAATGGCACCGGTAGGAGCGGGGTGCATTTGGGCAGCGGCCCAGGGGAGGAGGCGGGGAGGCCGGCGAGCCCCACCGCCGCGGCTGGCGGGGGCGAGAGGCCGGCYCCGGTCCCCTCCTGTCACGGCGGGGGCTGGGCAGCGCCTCGGCGGCCCGGTGCCGGCGCTGCTCTCCGCCTGCCCGCCCGCCTTGCAGGCCGCGCCGCGGCCCCGGTGCCTCCGCAGGGCCTGGCGCCGCCGCAGGCTCGGGGAGCCGAGCAAACAAAGGGAGAGGAGGCCAGGGCCAGGGCCGCGGCTCGGGACGAGGGCGGCGGGCAAGCCGCGAACCGCGCCGTCCCCATCCCCCGGCTCTCCCTCCGCCYCACCAGCCCTCTGCGGCCACCGGGGGAAGGGAGGGGGGAGACGGGCCGGGACGCGCCCGTTGCCGCGGGGACGCTCACCCAACGGAGGCCGCGGTGTCCCGCTCCCGGCGCGGGCCTCTCCCCGGGCACCTCGGCGGCGCGGCCCGGCCTGTGCCGGCATCCGGGCTTGGCGGCGAGCAGCCTCCCGGGGCGGCGGAGCGGGACTCACCGAGGAGGAGCTGGAGCTGGCGCTGCTGTTGCTCTTGCGGGGCCCGGCCCGGCTCCGGCTGACTCCCTCGCCGTGCCGCCGCCTCCCTGTTCCTGGCGCCGCCGCCGCTTCCTCCGCCTCCTCTGCCCCCACCCCTCCGTCCTCGGAGGGGCGCACGGGGGCGGCGAGCCCGCGATGGCCGCTGCCTGCCGCAGGCACGGCTCTGGCTGCGGCGCCCGCGCACAGCCCGGCGGGGGCAGCAGGGCCCGGGACACCCCCGCGCCCTTCCTCCGCCTTCCTGGTTGCTCCGGCCGCCSCCGCCGCCCGCCACCAGCCCTCCGCGGCCCGCCCGCCCCACAGCGCCCTTCCTTTGCCCAGGCTCGTCCCTGCGTGGCGGCCGCGGGAAACCTGTGGGGGGTGGTGGGGATTCGCGCTGGGAGGGAGGAAGGGGCCAGGGGGGAACAACGCCTGATCGCCTCYCCCCCCAGCCCGCGCCGGTCTTTGACCGCTCCCCTTGGTTACAGAAGCTCATAAATAAAGTTCACAGGGAGCTACCT
>JASVER010000023.1:10788924-10847471 GCA_030449065.1 Oceanodroma leucorhoa | reverse complement strand
CCCATTTGTTTTGGCGAGGGGCATCGCCTCGCTGGTACCGCACCGCCGGAGCCACCCCCCGCCCCGAGCAGGGGTGTCGGGCCGGGCCTGCTGCTGCTGCCCCGGCGGGAGGCGCCGGCGGCGGCGCTCCCCGGGCGGCGCGCGCCGTGCGGGGCAGGGAGGTGGTCTCTCCTCCCCGCCGCTTCAGCTTCGCTTGCACCCCCCGTRGCCTGAGCCCGGTGCGCGAGGAAAGGCGTTATTTTTGTGTTTAACTTTGCTTCCCAGATCGCCACGAGAAAAGTGCCACTGAACTTCAGCCACACCAGCTGTGCTACAGCAACTTCAGCCAAGGAGGCTGTTTGCTTGTTTGCCGGTCGCTTTTTTAAAAATAAAATGCTAAATCAAGAGCAACAAAACAATTCTTAACTTAGGATGTGTGAGACTGATGGAAGCGACTAGCAGAGGGCGAAGAATTAAAATCTGTGGACAATATGGGTCTTAAAAGTTGTCACAAGTCATATTTGCTGACTGATGCGGAGCTAGTGAAATACTACCTTAGTTTCCTGCTTGTGGTATGTAACTGATGCAAATGAAGAGCCTGATTTGCAAAGATATGTATAGTTTGCTTACCTATGTAATCGCATGCGAGTCAGTGAGATTATTTGTATGACTCGTTGTGCAACTACTTAACTGATTTTAAGGTTAAAAAGAAACTGATAAAACTCACAAGGTTGCGCGAATATTCATGTACATTCTGCCTGAATTCTTCTACTGAGATCAAAGGTATTTGTGGGTTGAGGTCAGTGAATTGTTTGATTGCCAAAGTTATTTGAGGTCAGAATGTGTCCTGACTGCATTTACATTTTCATATCTCAGGCATTTATTGAGAGTTAAAGGCTTTTCTTGAGTCTCATCCAAGAGTTCTATGCTTCTTTATGTGTCTGATTGACCTCAGTTGCTGGCAGGCCAGGACCATTTCAAGAGGCGATGACTTTAATAAGAGTTGCAAAAGGAATGATTTTTTTTCAAATACGAAGTTCGGCTTTTTCAGATATATCTAGAATGATTTATGTTTTTGTTAAGTGTTTTATATTAAAACTGTTTGTTTTACAATTATGATTACATGTTATCAGTGGTATAACAAACAAAGCTAAGAATAGCTCCAAGTGGATCATTTCAGAAACCTTATGGAGTGTAGCCCTTGCTTGTAAAACCAATACTGTCGGTATGAAAAATACAAGTGACTTTCTAAGTTGGCAGTGGTGTTCAAAGAAAGAAAAAAAAATGCAATGAATAACAAAACACTTACTTTTTTTTCAACATAGTAGGCTCCTCCTTTCCTAGATAAATTGTTGGGAGTTTAGCAACCTAATCCAAAAGGGGACCAAATGAGAGCCATGTAAGAAAGGAAGGCCCTGACTGGGCAAGTTTCAGTTTGATTCTCATACAGTTCTGTCAGTTTCTCAAACAAGGGGGGGGTTGAGTTCTTACCTCCTTCTCAGGCCTCCTTTTCCTTTGGGTACAAGCATTTGAGCAAGTAATTATTTGCAGGGTCCAGCTGGTATTCTTGCTTGACGCATTTACCTAGTATTAACTTAAGCAGTGTCTTCAGCAGCAGCTGTGGGACAATAGCAGCCGTATGTGAAGAAGCCAACTGGGCTAAAAATGTTTCTCCGCCTTCAGCCATAGACAACTTTTGCAGTAGACTATACTGCATGTGAGACAAAAAAAAAATTGGTCTTGGGAATCTTATTCTACAACCTCCTACACTATTAAAAAAAAACATTGTTTCTAGATGATGAAGTTTTCCAGCCCGCATGTCAACCAAAGGTTTTCATGTGTCTGAAACTGCCCCCTTGTCACTCTGTTATGAATCAAAAGGCTTAGCTTTTTGCAGAAATGGCACTGATAGACAACCCTACAGAGCTGAAGGAGAATAATCCAAACACCTTGTTAGCTTTTACCCCAACAGTTTGTCTTCCATACCTTAACTTTCTTCTCACTAAGGATGATGCTAACTAAATATGGCTTAAATTAGGATCACTACTAAAAGTAGTGACCTTCCTCATCTTGTCTCTGTGTGTCCTTCCCTCCTCCTGCCCATAAACTCCTCTCATTTTCTTTATAGTGCCTCCAGTGCTCATTGGACCTCTCTAAGCCAGCTCAGGTAGATAAATCTCTTAAAGTTCATTTGCCTAACAATAAATCATGACATAAAGTAGATTAAGTGCCTTATTTTTCACTCCCATCATTTAGAAACTGCCATGTGTTGCTGTAAGAGTTCAAAGAACAGCATTTTCAGATTGTTAGCATTAAGCAGTTTATGGGAAGTCAGGGTCTTTCAAGGCAGGCACGCAAACTGAATAAGCAAAACCAAACAATACTTTCCAGCTGGATTAGTAGCTGATGTAGTTCAACCTCTTATCAGGCGAGTATCACAGCCTACACAAATAGAACAGGTAGTTTGCACATTCGGAGTGGTGGTAGGGAGAAAGGGGGAGGAGGATCAGGGATTGTGATCTTCTCTATAGACTACCAGTGTGCTGTTGGCTTGTCTCAGCCTTAACACATAGCTTCACGTTCCAGATAGATTTTTTTCCATCCAAATGTGTCAGCAAACAGCCATGTCCCAGTAAGAGCAACAGCTTACCACCAAGGGTGAACTCACCTGCGTGTGCTACTGGCATTGCAACTTGGATGGCAGACAARGAGGATGTTAGCAGGATTGCTCAGATAAATTTGTTCTTGGCTTAAAAACACATATTGAACTAAATTGGGCAGTTCATACATTCAGACATCTTGTTTTAATGTTCTCTGCATATATCACCTATTAGGCTTGCCTCACAGTTGCTAGCTTTTGTTCAAAATTATGAGGACTAGAAATTTGGGTTTAGCAATACAAAATTCAGATCATTCATATCCAATGGCCTTATATGTGTGAGCTTCTAAAATCAGGAGCTCCAGATCCAGTTCTAATTACTTTGACCGAGGTCTGCAAGTTGATCAGTTCCATATTTTTATATGCTTATGTCTTTTTTTCTCCTTGTATTCAGAAAGTGTGATTACAAATTATTTCATAACTTTTGAGTCTGATCTGTGTATATACAAATCTGTAGTTCAGAGAGACAGGTCAGAAACCTAAATTATGAGTGTTCATTGACAACAAAGCCGATGTTATACCCACCATATCCACTTTTTGTCTTTTTGCTGCTGCCTACCTGCCTGGCATAGGTTACCATGATCTTGTAACAATTACTGTCCTCCTGGCTCTTTGGCCTGAATTGCGGAGGGAGGTTAATGTCTTTATCTTCTTACTGTTCTTTGCAGGCATGTAACTGTATGTGATTGTATTTTAAGGACACAAATGCCTTACTTCTGTTAAGTATAATTCAGAAAGGGCAATTTTCAAATTATTTTAACACTTTACAGGAACTTGATCTTTTAGATGGTAAATGTTCAAACAGCCTTGGAAAATCATAGACTTTTAAGGAAAGCAATGTACACAAAATCACTGTAGATTGATGGTCATTTTTGGTAACTGTGGCCTAATTTTCTGATTTTTTTAATTYCTGTAGTCCTTTTTTTATTATATGTATTTTACTTATTCCTGTATTTTTATTTTTAGATAATAATGTATATTTATATTCCTGTATTACTATACGTATTAGAAATGTTTACATATCACATCATCACATACAGTTTTTGGACACTGTAGGTTGATTGTTCCGCTTTGTTTTCTCATAGATTCTTGCACATTTTCTGTTAGTAAATTCCATTCACATTATAGCAGTTAATTTATGCAAATATTTTCAAAGTTGGGGGGGTCCTTATTTTTGGAGGGACTTACCTCCACCCAGTTTAGCAGTAGTGTTAAAAAAAAAAACAACACTAAAACAATGTGAAGTATGCAGGAAGTTCTTTCACACCCCCACTTTGTCTCAGGTTGGAGTTAAATTTGCATTGTTTACTGGCACTGCTGAAATCAGTTTAAGGTATAAATGGCACTAAGACCTCATTATGGCTACCAAGGATAAACTATCCATAACACATACATGTAAATCATGTGTCACATTTTAATCAGAGTAGTGCTATTGCTTCTGCTTCATACTGTGGTTATGTTGTGATATTCTGTATCTTTATCTGTTATGCTTATGCCTAAAAAAAMCAGTGCTTATTTACTTAAAATTTTTCTAATTTACACCTATTTTTGAGAGCCACTCTCACCTGTTTCGTTCCATTTCAAGAGGAAACATACTCAAAAATGCTTCATAAGCACTTCTGAAATTAAGATTTCTAAATCCATTACAAAGTTTTCTGTTGATGATAGGGGTGTTCAGTTTTTAGCAAGAGCACAGCTCAATATTTTCTGAGATCAAAGTTCTCTAACAATTATATTATGGTAGGCAACAGAGTATAGCTAAATGACATTTCTAATAATAGCACAAGAAGACTAACTTCTAATCTCCTGGGTAATGGAGAAAGGGAGGAGTCATTTTAATTGTCTATGGACCAAAAGCTGAATAAAGTCAGGGTAAATTGGGCCTCACAAATGGATTTCTATTAAAGTCAGGGAAATAATATATCACTTTTCTCGTTGTCAAAGACATAATAAATCATGACAATAGTTGCTGTGAGTAGCTCTATACTGTTAGGTTAGCCTATGCATCTTATTCATTGATTGTCCATATTGCCTGTACAGTCGCTTGTAAACTAGCTCACGTCTGCGGTGAGTCATGTAGATTTGGAGATGCAGAAAGATAGGCAAGGTGGAGAACTCGTCCCAGCTCAGACCTCATCTGTACAAGCACTGTTGACACAACCAGTCTGAATTTCGTGGCATAGTGGATTTTAACCTGGAGTACGACATAGCTAACAAAGACAATACATATGAAGTCTGTACTCTCAAAGCCAATGCAGTGGAGTACATACAGGCTTCTTTCATCTGWTTCCCCATACTAGTTCATCAAAATAATATATATAGAAGGCTATGGTCACTTATTTTTCTGCAACAGAAACCTCACAGAGTCTTCCTTCTTCAACTTGTAAAGTTTATGTCCTTAAAAGGTGAAGGTATATGTCCAGTAAGAATTTGTATGGGTAATGGTGTCATACCCTTTTTTWAAAAAAATACACATATTTTTATTTGGAACATTATATTCTCCTCTGTAGCCAAATTAATTCTATTTAAATTCTTTAGTGTTCTTTACAATGCAGCTCATGGGCTTGTCTTTTTAGCCCTTAAGTATTCACAACTGGCCTGAGGAGTATAGAGCTCACCACGAGGCAATCATTTTGGAGAGCAAGTGCCGAAGACAAACCAAAACAACTCCAGATGTCACTTTACAATGCTTAAACATTCTGAACTACAGGGTTTGCTATAGGTCTGGAGGATCAAATTAGATTTGTGTGATTTGACTGAGATTGTGGCAAGGGCATGTATTGCTCAGTGTCTCTGTTTCCTGGTTTCCCTGTCTGGAGGGTGAAACTGGTCAAGAAAACATTGCACTTGAACTGTTTTTCAGGGTAGAGTTCATGACAAAAGTGTGCCCCAAACTTTTCAAACATAAACCCAGTCATTTAAAAATAGACAATTCTATTTGTCAGAAGTTTATTGTTCTTAAGCAGGACTGCTTAAAAGGAAAAGAAGCAGTAGTTTATTTTGTTATTTTTATGGGGGAATAGAGGATGGAATAAAAAAGTGAAAAGGAGTTAAAAGATGACTTACTCTTTCACAGRGAAAAATATTTTTGAAAACTCAAGAGGTAATATTATTTTTGCATTTTTTCTTCAGCTGGCTCCTGTCAAAGTTATATGATGACTAAGCACACAGCGGTAGCCAGAATTTTATTAAACTAACTAAAAATAAAAGTTGGTTAGACATCAAGAATCACACCTAGTTTATTAGACCACATAAAAGAGCAAAGTAAAGTGTAGATATGTTCAGAATGTTCACTACAAAGCATTATGTTGTATTAAAAAATGTCTAAAACCAGTAGTAGCAGGTGTGCCTAGAAATTAATGTTGTTCTACTTTCTGTGTAACGACTAACTGTTCCTCTTGGCTTTAAGTGTTGCAGCCATTTCCTTAGTTATGGAAAAGAAGGTCAAATGGGTTCTTTTCAGTCTCCTTCTTAAGAATATGCTTTTAAAAACATACATAAGAGCATACAAAATACTCAATTCATGGGCAGAAGCATATTAAAACCAGAAAAACCCCAGCCCCCTAAAATGGATGTATGGTTGCAGGAAGTCAGCAGATTTCATAACGCCAGCTGAGCAGTTCTTTTCCGGCCTTGGTTGTCCGTTCCTTCCAGTTCACAGAAAAGATCCACATTTACTTCAGCACTGTAAGGATGTGCCTGTAACGCCATGAGCAATTTCTCTTGATTTCCGAACTCCCACTGACTTTAGCTAGATCCAGGGCTGCTCCAGTATTCTCATTTCTCAGGGGCTTATCGTGACGCAATGTACTTTCAGCTAGATCAAGAGTTGCCCCAATACACTTGTTTCTCAAGAGCTTATCATTAAGGGGTGTACCTGCAGCTGCTAGTTTTAATTGAATACAGTTTGCAAATAATTTTAATCCATATTTATTATACTTATAAAACTCAAAACAAAACAAAACTTTGGGCTGTATCAGTCAAGCAATACAGTTCACAGMCTTCTGGAATAAAATACCCTATTGTTGAAGAAACAGTATTTAAATCTAGATGGCTCACAGAGGTACATGTGGAATTTTTCACATTTAGGTCACAAGTTCAAACATGGTCTTCATTACCTGCAAATTAAAACTATCAATAACTGACATCTGTTACGTAGCCAATATACAATGACCTGCTTTCTAAAGTGGATAGCACAGAAGACATAATTGGTGAACTTGTTTCTAAATGTACTCTAAACATGCACATTTAAATATCTTTCTTCTCAAAAATGAAAAGTCTTGTCTCTCAAAAAGAAGTCAACAGTACTGACTTTTACAATTTTCCAAAACACTGTTTTATTACTGTTGTCCCAACAAGTAATAAAATATTGACATTAAAAGCTCTGTTGTACCTGAAACCTTTCTCACTGAAACCTGAGCTTCCAAATACAGTTCCTCAACGTGTGTGCTGATATCTCAGTAGAGGTGAAGCTGACTGGCAAGGCAGGGTGGAAGAGCCCCTGGTGCTCACAGTATGCTTTTTCAATAGGTCTCAGACTCCAATCAGATCACTGTAAGATCCTGAAATTGCACTGCATTCATTAGGAAATAGTCTACTGTGCCCTACATATCATTTTCAGAAACATCCTGATAATATTTATGAAGACATCTATGCAAGTACAGAGCCACACTGAAATATAGTTTACATTGAAATGTGAGGAGGCTTTACAATCAGTTCATGAAATTTGGGTTGTTCTTCAGAAATAAGTTTGTCAAATTAATCACAAAAAGTATCTTGAACATTTAAAAAAAAATATAAGAGAAGATGAAGTTTCACAGCTCCAGAAGCAAAAAAGTGAAAAAGATTCAGATTATGTTTGGGTTTGTAGGTTGTTTTTAGTATGCAAAACAGCCAGGAAATATTCTGCCAGCTTCTCTGGCTGCTACTCGATGACCAAAGATAGAGTTGCAGTAGTAAGTGAATGATCTTTTGTATAAGCCGCCTTCTTACACAAAAGCTTTGCAGATCCCTTAAACATTTCTCTGCTTTTTTTTTTATGAAACAGTAAATTTTGTCACTGTGATTAAAGCATAGCAAAACTCTTTTTAATCATTCTACTCTGCTCTTGGATAGAAGTGACTGAAGGCATCTTTTGGAAGAAAAATAAAAGAAAGACTCGATGACTACAACCTGGACACGCTGAAGATTATATCACAGCTCTCATTCATTTCATCCAGGGACTTCATCAAAGAAAAGAGYGGCACTGAATATGTAATGTGTTGTTCCAAAGCTGGAAATTATTACTGATGTAAAGTAACATTGCAGCATCTTCTACCCACTGCAAATGCAGTGGATTTGAATGTGCTCTTCAATATACCACTACAATCTACATCAGTAAAGACAACACTAAGAATGGTATAAACTTAAACCCCAGAACTTTCAGCTGAAACTGATAAATAAGGCTATTCTTTTTGAAAAAGGAGGTTGATATGTTTCAAAATGTGCTCACATAGTGAATACACAACCACAGTCTCTTTTGTGGGTAAAAATCAGTCTTTAGCTGCATTTAAAAATTTCCTCCAGGAAAGAAAATGCTTCCTTTGATGGAAGCAATGTCATTCTACTAAGTAGCATGCATTCAGGACAGATTTTCAAAGATGTGAAGGGCACTTAGATACATCAGTTAGGTGCCTTGTGGATTGTTATGCCTTTGAAAAAATATCCTCCCTTGCTCTGTTAGGATTTTCTTAACGCAGAATTTCTTTTCTTTTATGACTCATCTCTATCATGTCTTTGCTGTAAATAAAACATTCTCTTGGATTTATAAATATGTTGATAGGCAGCATGGAAAACATTAATCACTGTAAAGCTGAAGGATACTTAGCAAAAGTGAAGAGCATGAATTGAGGAATGTTGATTTAAATAGTATTCAACWACTAAAAAATGTTATGCAATCTCACTATGATCATATCGGAGAGTCTATTTTATTGTACATGAAAAATAATGAAATCTCTGTTTGTCTAATCTGAAACAAAAAGATAGTGAAATAAAGTTATTCAGAAACATATTATGTAACCCTAATATTAAGTAGTTATAGAACACATTGACAAATATAGAATATTACTTTTTTCATGATAGACATGTTTAATAAAAAGAAGAAAATGCTTAAAAAGCTTGTAATATATAAGTATATACCTAGTGGGAGCAATTTTTATATGTGGACAACTAAAGGCAGATGCCTAATTGTCAACGAACATTTAATTTTGTATAGTGGGCAGCTTGAAACAAAGTCTTTATTTCATTTAAATCCTTAGCAAAATTGCTGGTCATTTCAGGAGGACTGTGGTTTCCTCACTCTTGCTTAAATACTAACTAGAATGGCTGGTATTATGTATACTACTGAATAGTAAACCCTTCCTGTAATAATCTAAAGATAAAACTAATAGAATATAATTTTAAAACCTTCCTGCTTCAGTTTCAGAGGAAGTCAAACTACTGGGTTTTTTTGTTAAAAACATCAGAATTAGCTACGTGGAACATAAAAAACAAATTAATGTATACAGAAGTGGCTATTTTTTGCTATGTTAGAAGAGCTCTTGTAAAAATACTCTATTTAATTAATGCTCTAAACTTTTTTGAGAAGTATCTTACTATTATTGATCATTACATCAAATTATTGCTGGCTGTTGTCCATTCTTAGTTGAATTGGTGTCAATAAATACTGATTGTTGTACAGTTCAGCTCCTTTGTCCAGAGCATTCCAGTTCTAAGAAATCTTGCATTTCCCTGTGTTCTTGAAAAAAACATAAAAGTGCTGAACTACATTGTAAGTGAAAAACTGTCCTTAAATATATCATTTCAATGAGATTTAATCTACTCATTATCACAACATTTTCCTTTATCTGTATTAAGTCTTTATCAAAGACTTATTCAATAGTAAGGTAAGTGCCACCCTGTTACATTAATACTATTTCACTTAGCAGTCTCACAAAAAGCTTGGTTAGTTTGACCAGACCCATTTCTCATAAGCTTATATGTTTGGCAATTAATTATATTTCTCTCTTTTAAGTCTTCATTATCAAAAACCATATCAGGCTAGCAATTTTCTAGACCTCTTTCCAGTCTTACTGAACACCAAGAGAAACTTTGTGGCTGATTACACTTAACTTGTATGTGGGAGGGATGTGTAAGTGTGTGGTGGGAGGAAACTTCGGACTTACATTAGTGATGAAGGCAGCATTTTAGGATTATCTGTTTACGTAAAACCAAACATAATTTTATATCTTTGGCAAAGATACTACTGTAATTGTGCCTGTTTGGTCTCTGCGAGGTGGGGTCTACAGCTCCTCCTTGAGCCTGCGCCTGTCAGGCAGGGAGGAGGGCACCCTCCAGGAGATGYGGTTAATTTAACTTCCTGCCCAATCTGTACCCTGCGTAATGCAGAACCAACACCCATAAGCAGGACTGTGATTTTGAAACCAGTTACAATGGCGTGTGGGATGTGATGTGTCATATTACATTTACACTGGTCTTAATCTGCAAACATCTCTTCATTCCCCAGTCCCGGCAAAGTGTCCCTGGTGCTTCCGTGAACTGAGCCTGGAGATTGTGCTGCTGCAGGGGAGAATCGACTCAGTCCCTTAACCATACACAGGGCCTGCCAGGGAAGGGGGTGAGTTAGTTTTCTGACAGATCAACACGCTGATCCAACTCACATTGATGTGTGATTGCTAGATCTGATACAAGGTCGGGTGAGAAAGGGAAGAGCAGGATCACCCTTTTATCAGCAGCCCACAGTCATGCCAGATGAGGCGGGAGCTGAAACCGCGTCCTTATGCTGAGGTTTCTCAGCTGGCAACCCTGCTGCTGCCCTGCTGAGCAGCCCCGCACCTTCTCCTGGGCCTGCTCCCTCCCAGGCCTGCACAACCTCGTGGCTCTTCTAGGGCAATGGTTTATGCAGCTGCACAGGGAACAGACTGAGGAAATAATCTAGGTGAAAAAATAAAAGTAAAATTAAGAAACGTTTTATTCTTTGCTGAAGTCCTGTCCCCTGCAGATCACTTCCTCAGCCTGGTTCCCAGAGCAGCTGTGCTGCTCGCAGTGTAGGAGGTGATACGGGGCACACATGAGAGAAGAGGCAGCTGCTCCTTAAAACAGTCTTACGTGTATTATAGGTAGTCCCACCTCTGCAACAGTAAGAATTGGGGTTTTGGGCCTTCCTAGCCTGCTAGCAACTTCCTCTTACCACCTTCACTCACTTTGCAGCAGTGGAAAGACCAGTTTCCCATTACTTTGCCCTTCTTCATCTTTGACATGGGCTGCAACTTATCCCAATTCTATCGGCAAATGTCTGTCTTGTCTGCCCGCCTTCTCCTGGTCCATTATTGGACTTGTCTTTCTCTGCCTGTCCCAGAAGGCCATATTCCAGTGGCAGAAGGAGGAAGAGCAGGACAGAGATGGGCTAAGTCAAGACGGAATAGATAGAGACTATTGCTGCTGTTAYGGATGCTTTTGGGGAGAAGGGGGAGAGGGAGCAGCACCTGCCGCTTGGGACAATGAAATTCATGTCATGAGCTGCAAACTGCACCATATCTCCTAGAAACAGCATTGTGGGATTTTTTTTGCCATCAAAGCTAGAGCTGGTCAAACATCTTAAAATGGGTTTTCAACAGTAATGATTTTTTTAAAGAATTCTTTAATTGTAAACATTTTTTTACTAAAGAATGAAAAATGTTGGCACTTTTTAACCACTTTGTAAATAATTCAATACATCACTTAATAAAGAATCACTTTATACAGTGGGAAAAAATCCCCACTTGTTCTGCAAGTCTATGAAGTGGGATTTCCTCTGCAAAAAAGCATGCCTAAAAACATAAATGGGAAAATATACTTTTAATGAAGCACACTGATGGAAACTGAACAATGTAATTTTCTCTATATTTTCCACAAAGCAGAATGATATTTTTGACCAATCCAGAAATTCTTCTAGAAATTTCTGGAGAATTACATTGTTATGGTATGGGCAGAATAAATGAGTCACAGGCGCTTCACACCTGCGTGGGGTGACCCAAGCTAGTGACTCTATCAGTTCTGAGCATTTCTGTCCTCGTACCTGTGCTCTGTCATTCCTGGTAAGGAGCTGACTTCCCGAAGCCCTAACTGAAATTAAGATCTCACTCTTTTGGGCCTTGAGTGCATGAAATCCCTGATTTACAGATCTTACAATGTGAATAGGCAAGACAACTAAAGGATGAGTGGAAGGCGTTGTGCTTTGACCAAGGTTCAACAGCACTTCAGCAGCAGCAGACACACAGCTTTTCAGAGCATTTTTTCAGCTGACTACTGCTGTTCCAGTTCCTGAATTTGTCTTCCCTACCAGGTAACAGCTCTAAAGCATTTACAGGAAAAATCCTATAAAGGATTCTAGAAGGAACCTCATTCATAAACACCAAAATAACTTCAACTACTCATTTTATGCCAGGGGAGGACTCTTCTGGGAATGGTCAGTGATTTCAGATTTTACAGTCTGCTTGTGGAGGTATGGTAAGTGGCTGATCTTGGATGAAAATTGATTAATTTCAGTGAAATTACACTAATTGATACTGGCAGAGAGTCTGCTTTTAGCCAATCATTTACTAATTGGTCACTGGTGGAATAGAAAGTGAATGTAAGCCTTGCTGTGAAAACTTTCAGGTTACTGGCACATATGATAATCACTATGGTGACTTTATTTCTCTGTAGTAATTTATACTGCTTTACCTATCACTACCCTGTAAGTCACTAGATTCCTCCATACCACATTGTGACTATTTATATGCAGGTAGTTCTCACCAGCTCTCTAAGGACCCCCTTCATATCAAAGTTTAATTTGTATATGATAATTTAGCAAGATTGCCCTAAGCAAATAGGCAATGCATCTGAAAAGGGTCATTTTTCTCTAAGAATGGAATTTAATAAAGCATTACTTACACTTTAGCATTCATCTAATAATCAAAACATATTTCATTCTTGTTATTTTTAGATATCATTAATTCACAGGGGAAACTTAGATGTTTCTCCAGTCTGTGGCTCTCTTATGCAGATTCAAAAGACAAAAGCTGCATTGTCTGCTTCTAAGGAAAAACTGCTGGAGGCACTTCTTTTGTTTTTCTAATGAACACCATATGAAAACAGGCATAGAACAACTATTTACTTACATCCAGCGGTCTACCAGGGTCTCGTACATGGGCTATATCCTTCACCATGACACTGAACATATTACATTGATCAGTCTATTTACAAGACTTTTCTTCTTTCTTTTTTTTTTTTCAGTGCAATAATCTCTATATTACTTTGACCTGAATTTTTAATGATGGTGATCTGTGTAAAGGTGAATGGTAGTTATGTATAGTTTACTAGAATTAAACACATCAAAGAGCAATAATATTTAATAGTTTTAAATGTTACAAAGTCAGTCTTGCTGATTTCCTTATTTCAAAGTTCAGATTTACTGTTCAATAATACCACAATTTTTGTTGTTCCCGGTACTGGAAGTCTCTCATTTGCCTCGTTAAGGATGATTTGGAGAGCATGTTGGAAGAGGAATGGATATKTTTATAGACCTTCCTGGATTAAACATCTATGGTTAGATGTGGTTTTGGTGATAGGGTACAATGATTTACAGACTTGCTTTCCAGTCTAGCATTCCGCACTGCATCGGATCCACACTAGGCAGTATATATTTTCCTGAGTCTACTGGCATAACAGCACTAGCCATGTTGTGAAATGTGTCAGACCTTGGCCTCCACCATTCTGCTGCAAAACGGAGGGAAACAGTAGCTGTATTTATCCCTTTACATATCTATGCAGGTGCATACAATGAGTTGAATACAGCACTATAAAGAACAGCATTTTTTTTCAAACAATACAAAATAACTTTGTACAAGTTATTATCTTCTTTCTGTATCACTAATTTTCTTATAGAAAATTTCATCTACTTGTTTTAATAAGAATAACTTTGTTTTATAAGAGTAATTTCTAGAAAACTTTCAGCAGGTAAAATAGTTCACTATAGTAAACCTTATTTGAGAAATAAGAATACATAGTCCAGGAGGGACAGGCTGAACAAAAGCAAAAGTGTAGAAAATGACTTGCAATTTTCCAGTTTCTCTCTGGAAGCTTCAGAACAGCTAACTACCATCAGCTTGACATTACCAAGCTTGCTACTAAAGATATATATAGCCTTCATTCAGTGAAGAATGACCTGTAGAAAACTTGCATCAAAAGCCAATGAAGTGAGGCAATGATTTATTTATGTGCATCCCAGTATGAGAAAGTTACTTTCAAAGGTAAGAGAGGTGTTTTGAAAAAATATCGCCTCTACTTGAAAAAAACCTATGCTTTCTATTGAACACAATATATTAAAGTGAAATGGATAACAAATATATCTGAAAGTGATTGCGCAAATGTTCAGTTCAAAGAAATCATAGGTCACTGGTAGGATCTGATGTGTTCAAGGGCTTTTTTCCTATGAAAAGCTTGATAATTAAAAACACAGTTTGTACAGGATAAATAGCTGCAGTTATTTCCACTTAATTATAATTTGAGTTAAATATTTAGCTTCTGTTAAATAAAAATATTGAGATCCACCTAATACTATGAAATAAGAAATAACGCTTACGTTGTTAGAAGAGCATTGGCAGGAAAAACATTACATGAAGAGTTATTTTAAGTCTTGCTTCTCCCTACTTACACCTATTCTGTCTAAGATTGTAACTAATGGTGTGACATCTGGCAACCATACTACCTCAGGCTGTGACCTTGTCAGTTCTTGTAAAACTGTGGGAAAAGTTTAACAGTGTAAGCATCAGGTTTGGATTTTTTTTAACTGTCTAGAAGCACAGAATCAAATATAGATACAAGCTACTCAGCTCTTTTGTCTCTAAATAGCTAAATCTGCTTTCCTCATGACAGATTCATTCTAAGGCCTGCAGTTAGGTCTTATTGCAGGCAAAGAAACTAAGTAGTTGGGGGCTTGTGGTGGGGAGCAGTTCTTAAAGCTTACATGAAGCCTACTTCATGTTCCCAGTTAGTTTATATCATCCATCTTGAAGAAATGTATAGCAAAAGAAAGCTGATTCTGCAAAATCGGGAAGTATATTATTGCAAAATTTTGTAGCCAGGAAACTTTTTGCAAAATTGTGCATTTTTGCTATCCGTTTGAAAAGGATGCTGATTTCATTGCTAAAGTGTTAATATTAAGAATTAAGTACATTGTTATCTGATCAGGTTCAAGATCATATTTGTAGTTCTAATCATAAATATCCTCCCTTCCACCTGCTGTCAGGATAGTGATAAAAAGAGAAACCAAAGTCCTTAGCCTGCTTTCTGGCAGAAATCACTTTCTGTTAGATGACACTGTGCTATAGAGCAAGTTGCTTTGTTCAGTCTCTGGGGAGTTTGTCAAAGTATTTTCTCATTGCATGGCAATTATCACCACAGAGCAGAGTTTTTCATTTCAGAGACGACCATTTTGCATTAAGCATTGTGAGGACTGGCATCTGGAGAAAGCACATCAGTGTAAAAAGGAAAGTCAGGAGGAACATTAGCAATAGCATTAGGCATGAGTATGAAATTGGCAGTATCACAGAATGGGAGAGAAGTCTTGGCTGAGTTGGTAATCTTCAGTTATCCAGAGACCATCTGCATTCTATTCTCATCAGTAGGCCATTTCATAGCTTTTTTTTCTTAACAAAACTTCTCATGGCTTCTTCAAATTGCCAGAGAAAATTGTTCTTCTACTGAAGAGACATATCGTCTGGCCACCCAGTATTCAAGAACTTACTAAATTTCTTTGGATACCTAAAAGCTTTTGCTAGATTTAAGAAATGGCAGAAATGTTTGCTGTTCTTCTTTTTTTTCAAAAAAAAAAGCATGAATTGTAGAGGAGTTCTGGTTGCCATATCACTTAATATAATATAGGATTGGTGATGCTGAGCTTGCAAAATGAAACTATGTGTCATCACTTGGATAAATTCCAGTTGTGAGTTAGCAGTTATCACATCTTCTGCTACCCTTATCTTGTAAAAGCATAGTGTTTGGGAGGGTATTTAACAATTATCTGTTATAGTTTGATGTTTGGCCACCAGGTCAAGCTGAGTGCTACCAGAAAGCAGAAGCTTCAGACACTTCTCTGTCATTACAAAATACTTGAAAAAGTATTTTTCAGTATCAGGATATTAGCTTTCAAAAGCTTTCTTAATTTCTTGTTTGCCGCACTGATGAAATGCCTAAGACATAAACTCAGGATAGAGCTTTGGAAGAATCCCAAGAGAGGAGCCATCAGCCAGACAGGAGAAATCTTGTACTTCTGAACAGTTTCCTTCAGTATTGGGAATACAACACCATGCCTTTTTCTTCTGAAAATTGGTATAACTTATGACCTTATTTATCTATGTTTGTCCTTTATCAAAGATACTATCTAAATGTTTAATGCTTCTACTCGCATCATCACCCATTTTATTGAAAATTACTGTCACAAGCTGATACTTTCAGTGCCCTTCAGCTGTGCTTTTCTTTATATAAATTGGGTGAGAACAAACACTGAAACAAATATAGCAATTCTCTTCTTTGTTTCTTAGGATCACATCTACATGGAAGATAGGTCTTTAACAGAATTTGCAATTCCCCCCATTCAGAAAGCCCACACTTACATCCAAGTATTCTTGTGATAATGACATTGATGTTTGGAAGCTAGTAAAAAGTTTTCTGCATTTTTTGATATCTAAGATCCCATTTAAGCTCTGCATGCTACTTTAGCTGGCATCTTAGGACTGGGTTAAGAAGCTCTAAACATGAAAGATGCAAGTTACTGAAATAATGTTCGTATTTTGGAAACATATACCATTTTCATGTAATGTTGAAAAAAAATCAGAAATATGTGCACCTAGAAATTGCAAACTTCCTCGGAAGACAGGTATCTTAGCACAGAACTTACTTCATCTCGAGAAATCCTAAGCTATTCATGGATCTATGAGATCTGATTGTACAAGATCTGCAGGAGAACTCTAGCACTGTGGCACTCCCAAAAGAAACCTGCAGTGGCAAAGTAATATCCAGCACTCCTGGAAGAAATAGTTCTTAAATGGAAATTAATCARATGAGTTACTGTGGACACAACCTTCTTTGACTGCCTGTGGTGGGTTGACCTTGGCTGGCTGCTAGCTGCCCACCCAGCTGCTTTCTCACTCCCTCTCCTGAACARGACAGGAGGAGAAAATAAGATGGAAAAGCTCATGGGCTGAGATAAAGACAGGGAGATTGCTCACCAATTACTGTAATGGGCAAAACAGACTCGACTTGAGCATCATTAATTTAATTTATTGCCTGTTAAGAATAGAGTGGGATGATGAGAAACAAAGGCAAAACTAAAACCAGCTTCCCCTACCCCTTCGCCCTTCTTCCCAGGCTCAACTTCACTCCTTCACTCCTAACTCCTCTATGTCCTCCCATGTTGCCAGAGGGGAGGTCAGTCCATAACAGTTCCTCTGCGGCTCCTTCTTCCTCACACTCTTTCCCTGCTCCAGCGTGGGGGTCCCTCCCATGGGATACATTCCTTCATGAACTGCTCCAGCATGGGTCCTCTCCATGGAGTGCAATCCTTCAGGAACTGATTGCTCCAGCGTGGGTCCTCCCACGGGCTGCAGTTCCTGCCAGGACCCTGCTGCTGTGTGGGCTTTCCACGGGCTGCAGCTTCCTTCAGGGCATGTCCACCTTCTGCAGTGTGGGGTCCTCCATGGGCTGCCAGGGGGCTCCCTGGTCTGTTCTCATAGAGGCCGCCGCTGCAGCCCTCCCGCTGCCAAAACCTTGCCACCTAAACCCAACACACTGCCTCACAGGCCCAAGCGTAAGCTGGGGCCCAAGGCACAAAGGAATCAGTGGCCCGTGCTGAAAGGCACACAGGTGAACAGTTCCATGGTACGACTAAAACCTGCGCACCACAGCCATTGCTGGTGTCAGCTCTATAGATCTCAAACAAGTAACAAAACTACAGTACTTGTTAAATAACTCCTCATTCTGGGCAGGACTGTCTTTGGATTTAAGTACTTGCAAATAGATCTTGAGACATCCCTGAACATCTCCAACCTCGGGGGAAGACAAGGGAAAGGACTTGCAGGTGTTCAACACCTGAAATTCAGACCCAGGGGAAGCAAGAATAATCACTCAAATGTGTGCCTCTCATTTGAAGGTACTCGTGAAAATGTTGCCTTGGATGAGGTACAAAAGAGCAACAGAAAAGAGGCTCTAGCTGTAACATCTCCGCCTGCCATGGTGCCTGCACACCCGTTTCGTGTGGCAGAAAGCAGCCCAGAGGCCCATTCAGCCTGAGACAGAGCCTGAGCTGGCCTTTGCCTTTAACCAGTTTGTTTTCCATTCTGCATATATAAAATAACTCATATCCCTCACCTGCCTCTCAGCACTGTTGTGCAACTTAATTAGAAATAGCAGCAAATTCATCCCGTGTGTCATGCCCCTCACCATTATGCAGGTGCTCGAGCATCTGCTGGGAACCTTCATCAAGAGAATCAGTGCCTGTGGTCCAGCTATCATTTCCACTATTAAACACTGATTTATTTAATGTCAAATAGGCTGCTAATAGTCAAAGTTTGCCCAGTCATATTTAGCACGTTAGACTGAGGTAGGACTTCCCTATTGTTATTCTCCATAAATTCAAAGTAAATTTAAAAGCTTCTTGGAAGAAGCAGCAGCTTTCATATCCAGGGATCCAAATGCTGGACAGACTTGACAAGTTTTCTCTCTCTCTCTGCTTGTCCAATCTATAGTCCCTGTAGAAAATAGACTAAGGAAAGGAACATCCGCATACCCTGACATACATAATATGAAAAGCTGAGTCAAAGACCATGGGAAAATCTCTGTACTAATAATGTACAAAATAAAGTCCAGTACTATCCATATGAAACAGAGACATCTGAATTTATTATGTTAAATCCAAAATATAATCTATATAATAATACAGATCATAAGCTAAATGGTACTCTATTTCACCTATACAGAAAAAATAAGAAGGACTAAATCAACTATGTTAAAATTTAAATACACAATTTTACAAGCCTCGATATTCAAACTCCATTGTTTTATAACCAGTGATTCCTGCCTAACAATCAGAATAATAGCCTGTATAATGTTTAGGAGTCTGCAATTGTAACAATTTAAAAAAATCACCTATTTCAAGATACATTAGAGGCAATGTAACAAAACGAAGAAACTTCTTCCTTACGTCACAAAATCARGAACTATAACTTCAGTGTACTTTGCCAACAAGTTCACAAACACTTGGAAATCTAAATCTTTATTAGATTTGTCCTGAATTTTAAGTTACTCAGTCAACTTTGGTGTTAACTAGCTTAAAGTTAGCTTTGTAAAACTTTTTAAATTTGTCTTTTCCTTAGTATTGATACAGTTTGATAATTATAGTAATAATAATTTCACTGACTATAATGTCCTCTGATGTCCAAATCCACAATTCTATAAACTGCCATGATTTGAGTTTCCGGGTTCCAGTTAATATCAATTCAAACTAAAAAATATTTTAACAAAGCCTGTCTGTAGAAACTAGACAATCCTATGCAGCTGTACTGTTAACGCATTTATTACTTCTTTCAAAGGGTTATCTTACCTTTACTCCAATAATGAAATTATACTAATAAAAGTATGCTCATCCAGTGAAACAATACTTAATAATATTCCTTGAAGAAAACAAACAAAACATTAATACCTTTTGTAATGCTTTAATTTTAATTTTATCTTGGATAAATGACATCTTGCATTCTTGACTACTTTTAGCTTCTGAAAAAATAATTGGAATTTCCTATAACAATTTGGTCRTTTTTTTTTTTATCTCAGCTGAGACAGAGCTTCCAAGTTAGAGCAGATCTTGGTTGCCTTTTGCACCAATGTAACCAAGTTTTGAGAAAATGGCTTACAGAATAAACAAAGAAATAAAGAATCAAGTGTTCTCCATGTAACAGCGGTTTAACAATAGTTTCACTTTATGTGTAGAGCTTTTGTTTCTGGATCTGGGAACAGCATATGGGCAATTCCTCTTACCCTCAAAGGTCAGATTCCATTATATCTGACCTCCACATTACAAATTAGCAAACAAAGCCATTTGTGAGCCTTCACTGCTTGTCCTTGTTATTCATGCAAATCTGCTGCAATGTGCCATTTAGGACAGTCATTGTTGTAACCCAACTACATGACAATTTATGCAAATAACCAATAGACTGAGATACAAAGAAAGAAACAAGAAGTTAGCATCAATTTTCCCTAGTTGTCCACATCTGTTGGCATTAATAACAGGAATATCTAAAAATAAATGAGGCAGTCCTCAGTGGAGGAATGAGGGTCTTGCACCCAAGAAACAATGGACAGAAGCCTGCACAGAAAAAGGAAGAAAAGGTGTGAATCCAGTTTATCAGAGGGTTCAGAGCTGTTAAAACCCCAGGAAGTAAAAAAAAAAAAAAAAAAGTAAGTTTACATTGAGAAGTAGGTTTATTTCAATCCTTAAGTGTTCTTAGATGTTTATTCATGTTTCATTTTCTCACAAGGCATATTTAAAGGGCATTAAATATGACTAAATTAACAGCATTGATATTGCAGTGTAGCATATTCTGTAGAGTATTTTCGGGGCAGAGAGTTGCTGTCAAATGTCAGGATCCTCAGAAAGGGTATGTGTTATCCCCTGAAGATTCCCCTTTAAGCTATATTAAATTGGGGGAAGCAGGGAGGAGGACAGTAGTCACTTTGGAGTTGACCTAAAATAGCAAAATATTTAGGCATGACAGTTAGATCCACTTAAATGCAAAATCTGTAGTAGGGGGAATTCAGACTACATTAACTGCTCTTTTTGATGATAACGAAGTGGACTGCACTGGAGAGTGTAAAGAAAAATCCTGTAACAGCCAAGAGATGGGTTGTTTGATCTTATACATTTGTTCTGTATATAATTTACATAATTTTTTGTGACTCGGCAGTTGTTTATAAAATAAGTTTGCATTATATAAAACTTGATGGACTCTGAGCCAAATGTCTTTGTAGCATTTGTCCCCTGGAGTTTGACTTTCAATTATGGACATTTCCATGTAAAAGAAAAATTAATCTATTTTATGTTGTTAATCATAAAGGAAAAAATTCCAAAATTTTATGGTTCATTGATGTATGTATGCGAGACATGCAGCATTTTGGCATAACAAATGAGTTACATAATCTGTAAGGTAACGAATGAAGATCACTTTCTCTGTATTCCTGGCTCCTCCTGTTCCCATGTTTTATTGTCTTTTCACTGCATGTGTATGGGAATTATTACATTTAACACATAGTTGAGGACAGGTAATAAGTCTCCGCTGAAAGGCATATAATCAGTTTCCTTACTACCACTGTTTCGTCCCCTTTTCTTTGGCTTGAAAAGTTTAATTTGAAAATCATCGGGAATTATATATATATATTATCTCAGTTTCCTGTTTCTTAGTTTTAATGGCCAGGCCAGGCCAGCCCTTCCAGTGCTTCGAGTCATAGTCCCATTGATTTCAATGATCCATGGGGATAAACGCCTTCACATAATTATAAACCTAGCTCAGTGCTTTGGTAAAATATAAATCTATAAAAGTGCTGTATTTTTTGCCTTCGTTGAAGGTCCCTACCCCAGCCAAGAGTCAGACCTTCTTTAAAAATTTGACCTGCTCCTCTGTATGCAAATAAAGTAGCAATTTAAGCCTAGACATTTCCTATCTGTTTTAGTTATGATTAGACAGCTCATAATTCCTTAAGAGGGTATTTTATTTTTGCTTTCATTGTCATAATGTTCTAGCCAAACTAAAAGTTATAGTCCATAAAGATCATATATCTGGCAATCCAGAGTACCTTATTGTATCTATCTTTCCACATTTTGCAAGAATTGTTTCCATGCCATTTGCCAGGAATAAGCACTAAACTGCACTTCAGCATCCTGAAATGCTGCACTGTTCATTGCAGCTGTTCTGATACACTGCTGAGCTGAACTATCTTTAATATCAGTACCTTTTCTTTCCAAAACCAGTCATATCCGGGCACTTAAGAGTGTTTACTTCAGCTGGGCCACTATCTCTTTTTGAAGTTATGAACAATTTTCTCAAACAAGGAAGTTCTATTAATATAAGTTTACAGGCAAGAAGCCCATGTCTACGTTCTTCTCTGACTCATCTGTTATCAAAAGAACGAGTGTCGTCTTTAGAAAACTCTATTTTACAACTGCAGCCTGAAACTTCAGAACTGTTTAGAATCTTTCAAAGTAAAAAATTTGCAATGTTAACATCCCAGATTAAACAAAGAGTAACAGAGAGAAAAACACTGGCTTTATTTGTGTCATGGAAAGATATAAAGACAGGATTTATCATACCTGATCAACATCTGAGTTAACATCCCATCTAAACCTGGTAATCTATTTAAAGCTCTCCCCAGTGTGGGATGCTTCATCTAAAGAGGAAGTCTCCCTACTCCCTCAAATACCGAGAGAATTATGTAATGCTGTTGAGAGCCTAGGAGATGCAACTACTTCCTAAATAGTCCAAATACTAAGCTGAGCCCCTAGGCTTCCTTAATGCACAGGGCTCTGCCTGAGACCACAACCAGCATGTGGTGACTGGCTCCCTGGCATCCCCTCCTGTACTTCCTCCCCGTCAAATACATGTCTCAGCTGACAGCTGTATTTGACTCTTCTCCACCAACTTAAAGTAATGGGAACTATGAAAATAATTCCTTAAAAAAGTGAAAACTAGAGACAGGCAGTTTAATGAAAAGCCAGACTTAAGATTGGAGGATAAGCGGAGGGTTGCTACTAAAAAGCGCCTCTGGCTATATGTGTGTGTGCACCCTCACGCTTGCATGTTTTACTCAAATATCCTTCACACACGAGGACAGGGTCTTTTCTAGAAAAGGACATTTTAGTGCTGCTGGATGAGATGGCTTGCTGTGCTAACTATGAAAACTGTCACATCAATAACAAATAACTTGTGATTAAATATTTAAGTAACAGGATTTTCTTGGATTTCTAGTGGCACTTTTTCACAGAGCACTCACGACTTCACAACTTAAGAAGTCAGTGGAATTTCTTTAGTAGTGAATTACTGCTCATTTTCTCAGAAAGAATTTTAAATGTAACTGTCTATTTTACTGTAACATATTTTATCTTAGAAGCAGCAGAATAGTTGGGGTTATCTCAGTGTCACCCTATCAAGCTCCGTTTTTTAAAGCTGGTAATTGTCAAACAATTTCAGCACGAACTTGTATCATATAAGGCCTCAGATCTGGAAAACATTTTAAAAATTAGCTGTAAAATATTGCTTAAATCATCTCTGACTTGATCTGAATAAAATATAAACCAGAAATATTTTGGGACTGAATAGTGTTGAAGTTTGTTAAGGGACATTTTTCTCTCTCTGTTCTGAGTCCTAATATTTTGATATTAGGATCTGACAGTTCTTTATTTCTGAATGGCCAGCAAAATGTTTAACAGGAAATCTAAGTTCTTAAGAGTAAAGAAATAGGTTCTTTTTGAAAAATAACCTTAGGCTGGTCATTTGTCAATAATTTAAAATAACCCTCTGAGCTGACTACATTCTAAGTCAGTAAAAAMCACCCATGACTTAACTGGACCAAGGTTTCAACTTTTGTGTGCAATTTGTAATGGTGTCAGTGGGCTTGCATTTTTATGTACTACAGCTTGTAAATCACATTGATTAATACTGAATTCTTTAGAGAAGGAAAAGCTTGTAGAAACTGATGTATTAAGAAAATGAATAAAAATTAGTATGTATAGAAATTGCATGGGGAAAGAAGGTTTGAGACAAACAACATGCTACAAACAACATTCTAAAGGGTGTTAGAATCAGAGGGGTTGTCTGTCAGGAATGAAAACCTAGGCATGCAAAATGGAATGCAGAAAAACAAGATTAATCTTTAGTCAAAAATACATAAAGTGAAAAAAAAAGTAAAAAAAAAAAACGAGTTCAGAATAATTACACAAGTTAAAAGTAAGAAATCATTAGAAACAGTCAAAATAGGCTAAGTAAAGCCTTCATAAGTACTAGACAGGACATTATTCCCTTCAATGCAAAAATGAGCCGGAAGACTTTCTAGACTTTCTTTCATTTGTAATTTCTAGATGTGGATGTTGCAAAACTGCCTAGCAACACTGAGTGCTCAGTTTCCTTATTGTTAACAGGAATGGGATATCTAGCTCTCTCAGCTGCTTATGAAAACACTGAGCCCTAATCCATCATTTCATGGTTAAAATGATATTTTGTGAAAAATCTACAGCCTTTGAGGAGTTAAAGGATGGTTCTGTCCTCTCTTTTGTTAGTGTTACAGGTCATGCATTGCTTTCTTTAGTACTTTGTCGTAAGACAGTTACTATACCAGTGAAGTCATTTACTTCATTAAATTTTCCCTTAATATTCGTCAAGGGGACATGCAGGAAATCAGTTTTCCTTCTGACTGCCTACGGACCATGAGTAAATTCTACTCTGCTCTGTACCGGGTGTCCCAGGCTTTGCTACTTGCATCAGTGATGGCTGGGTGTAGAAAGAAAAGGAGGAATCCAACAAGCTCCAGAGTATTCATCAGGGATTTTGAAATGCTGTTTTGAAAGGTTGCAGGATGAATTAGTGATAGTTGCTGGCTTATTATATGAGATCTGAAAAATGTCTTCAAGTGATAATGACCAGCTTTTTTTTTGGGTTTTGTTTTTTTTCCTCCCCACTGAAGACACTCAGTTGTGATAATATACCTAGTGGCCAAATAGAAGTTGATGAAGATTCCTGTGTTTCTGAGTACCTTCTGCTGTCACTGCTAAATCATGCTTGTATCTATAGCATATTTCAGAGAGTTTCCCATTTTCCCATGTTGTGCTTCTGCTGCACTTCAGTCCTCAGGGCAAAGAAAAGCAGTCTTGTCTGCGTCACCAGTCCCTTGAATAGTGGCTCAGGTTGCCCAGAGGGGTGCCCTTCATCTCTCCATTTTTAGAACATTTCCTTTTAAAACAGAACCAACCAAAAAATTTAAAAGATTTAATTAAACCCTTTTTCATTAGTTGTCATGCACCGTAAAATAGTGGGTGACTACCGTGTCAAGTAGTGGGTGTCTATAAACACAGAGCAGTGAYGCTGCAGCTGGTCTTCAGACAGCAATATGTTGCAGCTGAAGCAGAGCAGGATCGTGTCTTTTTAGAGTGTACAACCTATCGGGCAGTAATTTGGGGCTAGATTGCTGTTTTGACCTCACGCTAGCAGTGAGGAAGATGAGCTGTACACTAATAACAGTTCCCAGCGATGCTCCCTGTTGTGCTGGGAGTGCACACACAGCAGCTGCTGCTGCCCTTATGGAGGGCTGTGCACACCCTCTCCTACACCACTCCAGCTCTGATGACACCTCTGTACAAACAGCATCATCGCCTGAACAGTGTCAAGGCTACTGCCTACCACTGATAAGGTTTCTGTTATCACTTTCGACAGGTCCTGATGAAATATATGAAGTTCTGAAAAGATCAAAATAAGGAAACAGAAGAATATGCTATTCTTTGTCCTCATTCCTATGCATACACTTATGGAGAAATGCTAGCCAACAGCTTGTCATTTCACTGAGAGATGTCTACGTAGTGATACAGCTTTCAGATGGTTAAAAGGGTGGCTTGGAGCTAAAAGAGAAATCTGGGGAGGCACAATCTGGGACCAAACCTCGCATTTTGAAACATCACCAGCTAAATCCTGTTTAATCTGTACATAGCGAGGTGATATGAACCTGCAGCCATCTTTCTACTAAAGTGTGACCCATAATAGACCCCTGACTTGAGAGAATGACAAGATTGAGATCTAACAAACTGATTTGTGCTTCATATTGGGCAAACTATTATCTAGCACTAGTAACAGAATCTACACGCTGCTTTCTGAAAGGGTTGCACAGCTCAAACCAATTCTTAATGAAATGAGTTATTTTCTAATTGTAGAGCTAATTAAATTGTAAAGAGAGACCTGCTGCCACTGGAAACAGTATTTAGATTCTTCAGCTACAGCCTTCTTATTAAAAGAGCTGTTGAACTACTTTAGGCTGGCTGGACCTCTGCTGTAGCTGTCCAATCCAGGTTTCTTTCAGTATCTGTGGAGAATATTTGCTTAGTGCAAACTGAGAGATAATTTCAAGGAATGTTTTTATAATAAATTTGTTTCTTAGAGATAAGTATCACTGTTCACTGTTCCTTCAAGCAGTGAACAAAGCAATAGATAGATACTAGGTTACTCTTTCCTCTGCCCCTGACATTAGCAATTGGAAGGTATATATGGCTAGGTGGCCCTTTTGCTATGGCCTACATTCAATATATAGAATTTAAATCACTAAAAAAAAAAAATTGTGAAAAACCCTTCAAAACTATCATTATGTTAGGAAACACAGGTTTCTGTCCTGCAAACTGAAGAATAGAAACATTGTCCAACAAAACTGCGGTAGGTCTCCTAATGGCCATTATATTATTCATTAAAAAAAAGAGTGTATTTTTCTTCACTAAATATATGATTTTGAAATGTTTAGATACTGCCTGTAAACTGACTTTTCTATGAAAAAAAAGAAAATTAAAACATCTTACAATTTTTTCACTGTTACATCCAAATATGCATATTTTGTATGAAATTTGCTACCAGTTAGATTAAGATGAATGTGCGAACCAAAATGGTAACGAATTGAGTACTGAATAAAAATATTTTTAGCCTAGCATGTGTCATATATCTCATATCTTTAGGCTGCTGTTAGTAAAGTTTTCCTGTATGAAACCAGAAAAAGGCATTGCCAGGGATTGCAAAAATATAAATTTTTGTCATTTACACTTTGGAAACCAATTAAAACTGACTCACTGCTAATAGCAGAAAGCTTTCCATATTTTCGTGCTTATGAACACTTCAGATTATTAACATTCCTTAAAAGTGCCTGCATTTGAAAATAAATCCTCAGATAATGCATGTCATCAGATAATTAACTCCTTTAGGCAGCCCTGGCAAAATCAGAGGCAAAAGAAGGTGGAAATCGGAGGCAGATGAAGAGAGACTTAGTGGAAATCTTCTCCTTGTGTTACTTACACATATATGTATACATATATATAAATATATATATATATCTAAACCTGTAGTGCTGGTGAAACATAAGCGTTGGGTTTGGTTTGCCGTTTTAAGCAGTGCTGACATCTAAGCTTCAGTGTTTTAACATATGACCTCTTCCTCACTGTGTGCGACTGAAGCTTCTGCATTTTATAGTTAGCATGTTAACCAAATGAAATGATGATCCGAAAAAATTGTAAAAATGACAGGTTGGCAGCTCTGCTGGGTGTCTCTCTGTCGATGTCTCCTTTATGCTCTCAGGCTACACATGCCAGTACACGAACAGAGTGCATTCAGCTACCTGCAAATGAACCATGTCCGCTCTCCTCTGCCTATCATTCATTGCCTACCGCCACTGGAGACTGGAGAGAGTCAATCTTGCTAATAATCAGCCCTGTGGTTAATTCTGGAGGCAGACTATGGTCCACCCAGCTCGCTGCTTGGCAGCTACTCTGATTTAGCAGGGTGACATTAGCTAAAACTTATTTTTGTCAGTTCACTAAGAAAATATGACTAGGTGAAGGCATACATATGGTTACATTTTCAAACTGACTTCTGAAAAATGTTCTCRGGATATTTGGAAAAACGCCTGTTTTTAAAGACAGAACTGAAGTTTTGTACAGAAAATAGATTTCCCGCATATACTGTATCTCTTACAAGTGCTACAGGTGAATTTGAGTATGATGCTTTCAAAAAAGTGCTTATGGGATCAAAAAAAAATATGTAAGAGTTGCCATTCAAAACATGCCAGCTGGCAGTCTTCAGTTTTTAGCAATTCAGAGGGAGATACGAGGCTGAGTAGGAAAACACAGTAAGGAATACAACTGAATGACAATGATATAAAATAATTTAGATCAATTACCAGATCAAATTATCAGAAAACAATACCTTATCTTTAAGATCTGTAGTCATAAAAATGTACATATTATTCCAAGACTGGTTAATTGTCTTAACAAGCTCTGAAAGCTTGCCAGAAATTGAGAGTCTCGCATTGTTCACGTTACTGTCCAAGAACATTCAGGCAATTACAGCTCTTGCAGATGTCATGATGTCAGATTTGTGGGCAATGACACGCCATGTGACTTTCTACTGCCTTCACAACCAGCAGCTGAGAAACATGCAGTGTTAGAGTCTCTAAGATTTACTGTGCCTATATAAAAGCACGCAGTACCAAATGCAACAGCAATAGCAATATTTAGAGGACAAGGAATGGTATTGCAAGATACCTGGAGTCCAAGATTCAGTTTCGAAATCTAGGAAAGTCACGTGAGAAACCAAGAAATCAGATCTGTGTTAGGGACAACCTATATAAAAAATTAAGTCTAAATCTGGAATTCATACATATACCGCTTTGAAACATATAATTCCAATTTTATCTCAAGTCAAATCACTGCTGTACGAGTATCTTTCTTTTCAGGAATTGTGCCCTACTGAAGCCAGGACACAATTTACACTACAATACTTGCCTCGGTAATTTTCTCCCTCTTTTCCTTTCTGCCTGATGTGAATCTACAGTGTTTGGAGGATGCAAGTCCTGTGCGTGAACAGCAGGCCACCTCTTATTTGTGTGATGACAACCATAATTTTGAGAAACTTGGTGGATTCTTGAAAAGACAGAATGGAAGCATAATCTTATTTCCTCGTTCTTTTGCACTGTTTTTGGTTATTTATTAATTCTAAGGGAAGGGTAACACTGGAGAAAAATATTGATTGGGAGACACTCAACACTGGCTTCTCTTTTCTTCTGTAACTCAGAGACTCTGAAGTAAGTGCAATGGTTAATTAATGGCCAGACTTGTGAATATGACTACATAGCTGAGATGCATAAGGATAATGACATGAGTTTGGAAAACTCACTTTCTGAGGCAAATACAGAGAATTACATAGCTTGCAGATACTGTTATTACTAATTAACAGTAATAATATTCAAAATTATATTCAGCTCTATTAACGTCACCTGAATTTTTTACAAGTCCATAAATTAATGATACAAAATGATTACTCCATCAGTATTTTAAGCAGAATTATTTCCTGTTTTGACCTAGACTTGGTACTTCAATTACAGTTACATCAGAATAAAAACAAAAATGTCATAATGTTGGCTAAAATGGGATCCACCYGAGAGTACTGAGGGAGCTGGCAGAGGAGCTTGCCAAGCCGCTCTCCATCATTTATCAGTGGTCCTGGTTAACGGGGGAGGTCCCGGACAACTGGAGGCTTGCCAACGTGACGCCCATCTACAAGAAGGGCCGGAAGGAGGATCCGAGGAACTACAGGCCTGTCAGCCTGACCTCGGTGCCGGGGAAGATCATGGAGCGGTTCATCTTGAGGGCGCTCACGAGGCAGGTGCGGGACAACCAGGGGATTGGACCCAGCCAGCATGGGTTCATGAAGGGCAGGTCCTCCTTGACCAACCTGATCTCCTTCTACGACCGGGTGACCCGCCTAGTGGGTGAGGGGAAGGCTGTGGATGGGGTCTACCTGGACTTTAGTAAAGCCTTTGACACTGTCTCCCACAGCATTCTCCTGGAGAAGCTGGCGGCTCATGGCTTGGACGGGTGTACTCTTTGCTGGATAAAAAACTGGCTGGATGGCCGAGCCCAGAGAGTTGTGGTGAATGGAGTCAAATCCAGTTGGYGGCCAGTCACGAGCGGTGTTCCCCAGGGCTCAGTACTGGGGCCTGTCTTGTTTAACATCTTTATCAATGATCTGGACAAGGGGATAGAATGCACCCTCAGTAAGCTCGCAGACAACACCAAGTTGGGCGGGAGTGTTGATCTGCCTGAGGGTAGGAAGGCTCTGCAGAGGGATCTGGACAGGCTGGATCGATGGKCCGAGGCCAACTGYATGAGGTTCAAMAAGGCCAAGTGCYGGGTCCTGCACKTGGGTCACAACAACCCCAGRCAACRCTACAGGCTTGGGGAAGAGTGGCTGGAAAGCTGCCCGGCGGAAAAGGACCTGGGGGTGCTGGTCGACRGCCGGCTGAACATGAGCCGGCAGTGTGCCCAGGTGGCCAAGAAGGCCAACAGCATCCTGGCCTGTATCAGAAACAGTGTGGCCAGCAGGAGTAGGGAGGTGATCGTGCCCCTGTACTTGGCACTGGTGAGGCCACACCTTGAATCCTGTGTTCAGTTTTGGGCCCCTCACTACAAGAAGGACATTGAGGTGCTGCAGCGTGTCCAGAGAAGGGCAACGAGGCTGGTGAAGGGTCTAGAGAACAAGTCTTATGAGGAGCGGCTGAGGGAACTGGGGTTGTTTAGCCTGGAGAAAAGGAGGCTGAGGGGAGACCTTATCGCTCTCTACAGCTACCTGAAAGGAGGCTGTAGTGAGGTGGATGTCGGTCTCTTCCCAAGTAACAAGCAATAGGGCAAGAGGAAATGGCCTCAAGTTGCACCAGGGKAGGTTTAGATTGGATATTAGGAAAAATTTCTTCACCGAAAGGGTAGTCAAGCATTGGAACAGGCTGCCCAGGGAAGTGGTGGAGTCACCATCCCTGGAGGTGTTCAAAGAACGTGTGGACGTGGCGCTTCGGGACATGGTTTAGTGGGCATGGGTGCTGGGTTGACGGTTGGACTCGATGATCTTAGAGGTCTTTTCCAACCTTAATAATTCTATGATTCTATGATTCTATGATCTTCCAAATCCAAGAGCTGATTACTTAAATGTTTTTATCCTTTGCAATGATGTACAGCATTAGTATTAGCAGAAAAAAGTAACCCCCATGACAATTTAACAGTTCTCAAGAATATATTGTTTTCCAGAATTGTAGACCATCTTGAGATGTTTAATATTATCCATGCAATAAACTACAGAAGCTCCCTTTAGAATAAACTCTTTATGAAGTAAGTGCACTAAACAATGTGCTAAATTATCTAAAAGCAGTTAAAGAAGTGCCTTGATACAAACTAAAATGCTAGATGTTTTAATAACATCAAAGGTTTAGTAATATTAAATTATATAACTAAAATTTGTTTATAAAAGGGAAAATATATGTGGTAATTATGCATCCTGAGCCAGAAATCATGTGTAATGCACTGTGCCCACAAAGCAAACTAGTTACGTATTTTAGGCATTGCCTTGCCAGCTCTTTCTGTGACGTGGATGCAGATACAATTTATGGCAGTTTAATCCAGCCTTTTCATTTTGGAAAAAAAACCCATGCCAACATTCAGTTTGATTTGGCTTTATATTTCTGAGGGAAGAAGATGCCTACTACCTGTGAAAAGGTCATTAAAAATCTGTGGGCTATATCTCTCTTTTGAAGTGTTTGCAATGTGACAAATTCTAAAAGCAGGAGGTTCTTTTCAGAGTTGTAAAGGCTAATTATCTTACTTGTCTGCATTCCTAAAGTTGTATTCCCTTTCTGTTCCTGGTATGTTTCCTTTCATGGGATCTAAATTCACACATCAGATGACAGTAACCGATTTAGCTGTCCCCAGGTGATGACCCCAGACACTGCTGGGGGAGAGCTGCTTTCCCCTGTCCATCTGCCCCATCCCGCCCAGAGACCAACACCGCTGCCTTAGAAGGTCAGTGGGCACATCCCTGCCCRTGCCTCTACTGTCTATGAGCCTGTTCTCTGTTAATTTGCCTAATCCTTTTTGGGTTTACTGGTACTACCTGCACTGACAACCTCCTGTGCCAACAAATTCCCTAAGTTCATTACCCGTGGTGTAAAATGCGCTTTTATACGTTTTAAACAAACATCACGGAAGAAAGATTTCCTCACTTAAGTTTTTTAAAGTTCTTTTGTTTTGCAGTTTCATGGTAGACATTTATACTGATATTGACTGACTCACCAAATACAATAATCTGTATGAAATTAAATTGTCTAGCTATAATTTAGATACAAGTGTTTTTTCTGCACCACTCTATAAGTCAGTTGCATATCTGCAATGGAATTTAGCATAGAAGATAGATCTAGTTAAATGGAAAAAAAAGGAAAACAGAGAAATTAGGAAGTCTCACTAGTGAAGAAAATATATACAATAAATTAATAATATCATAAATGAGCTTCCAAATTTGCATCTGCACTGCTGCAAACACAAACATTTGTAGCATGCATTTAGGTTGGGTATTATATACCTGATTTGGAAGCAGTAAAATTCAGGAATTTACACTAAAGCACTTGTTGAGATCCCGTCACAAGCTTTAAGATAATGCAATAATAAAATGCTATTCCTGGCCACAGAAARCACAAAGGAAAGGGGTTTTATACATGCAGATCCACTGATGTTTACAGAAAACCTTTACAAGTCTGCTGTCACCCTACTGATTTTGAATACTAATTTCAGGAATCTGGTAGTCACTTAAAGCAATAAACACACAGCTACTGCATATGCCCACGTTGTAATTACAGTGCATGTGCAGTAGGTCCAGTATGGACTGCATATATAGGTAACCAATTTTTGTTTTTTAAATTTTAGATACCAGCATAATCTTTTTACCAATAGCAGCTAGTGAACAGAGAAGGATGAGAAAGCTGGGGTGACAAGAAACAAGGAAGGTCTTCAGGACAGGAAAGGATACTTTTAAGTGGACTCTGAAATGAATAGAGAGGCAGATTGACAGGATGGTTAATATACAGAGGTAACTTTCTCAGCTGGGGAATTCCTCATCTAAACTCTCTTGGTCATTTCTACCTCCTTCCATTCCCAATGTTCTCATTCTCTTTGCTTTCTTTCCTTCCTTTCTGCAATCTTCTTTCAGCCTGTAAGTTGTAAGGTTCATTTTAACTACAGCAGTCAGTGAGGTTTGGGCATCACAGTCCCTATTTGGCGTTCCCTTCAGAGAGGAACCTGGAATTCATGTTTTTTGCGTCCCACATGGCCTGGTATTTCTTCATAAGATTGCTGCTCTTTGACATATGTGAAGAGCTAGATAGCAGGAAATTCACAGARAATCAGAAGCTGCAACAGTTAAGCTCAGAAGTATAGTAAGGATATTATGAAAAATGGAATCAAGACCCTGTCAGAGTCTTTGATATGGTGAACTTCAGAGAACTCTGGGAACGTAAGAGGACAGAACTCAAAAGCAGTAAAGAAAGGGGAAAAAAAATTGTTTTGAATAGACAGCTTTGAAAAAAGAATGCAGAGATAATAAGACTTCATCCTGCATTGAATGAATCACAGAAATGATAAATAAAAGGACACTCTGAAAACTCTTTAAAAAAGACTCAGAAAAAGTTTTTTCAAGTTCATCTCTCTCTACATTTAACTGAAAGGAAACTTCAGTTACAGAGCATCCCATATTAAAAGTGCTAAAAGATGGCTTTTGTCAAAAAATCTTCACAAAACCGTGAAGATTACAAGGCCATCTTCATTTGTGCAACTGCAGTTCCATGCAAAAACTTCATGAGCATATACACACAACAATGTCCACTAATTGTCCACCTATCATCAATTTATTGTGATAGAACCTGACTGATACAGAAGACATTAAAAAAAGTTATTGGAATTATAGAAACCAAGCTTGTGAGGAGACAGGAGTAGGCAGCTCTTTAAAGTTCACCTTACATAGAGTGCAGTAAGGAAGCAACAAGGGACAATGTAAATGAGATTCCATGACTAATTTCCCCAGTGGTGGAACTCCTACACATTTTGACTGCAGATCAGTAAGAATACACATGGTGGAAGAGCCATCCATGTTAAATAATGCCAATGGAGAGGAAAAAGTCAAACCAGTTTCAGAAGCAGCTATGGGAATCAGCACTCCCAGTAATGAGAAACTAGTCTTCTTCTGTTTAGGTTGTCCCACAATGCTAACACTAATTATTGAATCCATCTGCCATTTTTGCCATTTTGAATATCCAGTAAAAGCGGGTTTTTTTCATGTTTCTTGACATACACACTTTGCCCTTAACATATCACTCCTATTTGTAACAACGAAAATTTGATTACTGCTGATCATCTTGAATACCAGTCTTGAGCCATGATAGCATAAAATATATTGCACCAGCTGATACAGCATGCTCCTGGTTTACTGGTTTGGGTACACAACCACCCCTTTTCTGGTCTAAAACAGGAGCAGCAAAATTGAAGCTTAGGAAAGTTAGGAATATTTTTTGGAGTTGAAGTTAATTAGGCCTTCGGTTAAGAAAATCTGAATGAAATGCCCACGCTTACAGTGCAGAGGAGTGTGTTAGCAATTGAGAGTGCATGTGTCACCCATGCGTTAGCAACAACTCTATGAATCGTTTGTGTAGCTACTAATTCAGACAGTGAAGGCTGCAAGAAAACATTTGTTTTTCTAATGCAATAGGTTGACCATACGTAAAGAGGTGAGAAGGACCTGGATCAAACACTCCTATAGATGTGAATAATACATCTCTTCCTTCTGAAGAAATGTTTTTATTTAGTCTATTTCGGGAAATGACTGCTTCAGCAATTCCTTCTCCTTGCTGGACAAATGAGATACAAACCCATTCCATTATTATCGAGAGTCTCATAGGGGGTCTCATAAAGTTCCCAGCAGTCCTATCTGGGGAAATGTGAGTAGCCCTGTACGCATCTGATTAGAGCTCTTCATATTTCACTACATGAGCATATTGTGCACAGCTAAAAGGAATTTTTACTCAGACAGTGATGCTGCTTTTGTAATTGCTATCTATCAGTGTAAAGCACTGATAGATCCAGGTGAGTTCAGCCTCCTGTGGAAAAAAAACTCATTGCAGCAATCGTAGTACATTTATGATTAGTTTAATAAAGCCCCTTTGTTTTATTGCTCCACAGATAGAAATACTGTCTTGCAAAATGACGGACAGTTCTGAGGTGTGATTAAGAATTTAGTACAGCCTTGATACAGCAGATAGAATCATAGAATCGTTTAGGTTGGAAAAGACCTTTAAGATCATTGAGTCCAACTGTAAACCTAACATTGCCAAGTCCACCACTAAACCATGTCCCTAAGCACCACATCTACAAGTCTTTTAAATACCTCCAGTGATGGTGATTCAACCACTTCCCTGGGCAGCCTGTTCCAATGCCTGACTACACTTTCGGTGAAGAAATTTTTCCTAACATCCCATCTAAACCTCCCCTGGTGCAAACTGAGGCCATTTCCTCTTGCCCTATTGTTTGTTACTTGGGAAGAGACCGACATCCACCTCACTACAGCCTCCTTTCAGGTAGCTGTAGAGAGCGATAAGGTCTCCCCTCAGCCTCCTTTTCTCCAGGCTAAACAACCCCAGCTCCCTCAGCTGCTCCTCATAAGACTTGCTCTCCAGACCCTTCACCAGCCTCGTCGCCCTTCTCTGGACACACTCCAGTACCTCAATGTCCTTCTTGTAGTGAGGGGCCCAAAACTRAACACAGKATTYGAGGTGCGGCCTCAMCAGTGCCGAGTACAGGGGCACGATCACCTCCCTACTCCTGCTGGCCACACTGTTTCTGATACAGGCCAGGATGCTGTTGGCCTTCTTGGCCACCTGGGCACACTGCCGGCTCATGTTCAGCCGGCTGTCGACCAGCACCCCCAGGTCCTTTTCCGCCGGGCAGCTTTCCAGCCACTCTTCCCCAAGCCTGTAGCGTTGCCTGGGGTTGTTGTGACCCAMGTGCAGGACCYRGCACYTGGCCTTGTTGAACCTCATACAGTTGGCCTCGGACCATCGATCCAGCCTGTCCAGATYCCTCTGCAGAGCCTTCCTACCCTCAGGCAGATCAACACTCCCGCCCAACTTGGTGTCGTCTGCGAGCTTACTGAGGGTGCATTCGATCCCCTCATCCAGATCATTGATAAAGATATTAAACAGAACTGGCCCCAGTACTGAGCCCTGGGGAACACCGCTTGTGACCAGCTGCCCACTGGATTTGACTCCATTCACCACAACTCTCTGGGCCTGGCCATCCAGCCAGTTTTTTACCCAGCGAAGAGTATGCCCATCCAAGCTACAAGCAGCCATCTTCTCCTGTAGAATGCTGTGGGAAATGGTATCCAAGGCTTTACTAAAGTCTAGGTAGATAACATCCACAGCCTTTCCCTCATTGACTAAGCGGTCACCTTGTCATAGAAGGAGATCAGGTTAGCCAAGCAGGACCTGCCTTTCATAAACCCATGATGACTGGGCCTGATCACCTGGTTGTCCTGTATGTGCCRTGTGATGGTGCTCAAGATGAACCGCTCCATAACCTTCCCTGGCACCAAGGTCAGGCTGACAGGCCTGTAGTTCCCTGGATCCTCCTTCTGGCCCTTCTTGTACATGGGCGTCACATTTGCTAACCTCCAGTCACCTGGGACCTCCCCAGTTAGCCAGGACTGCTGATAAATGATTGAGAGTGGCTTGGTGAGCACTTCTGCCAGCTCCCTCTGTACCCTTGGGTGGATCCCATCTGGCCCCATAGACTTCTGTGTGTCTAAGTGGTGTAGCAGGTCACTAATCATTTCACCTTGGATTATGGGGGCTCCATTCTGCTCCCCATACCCGTCTTCCAGCTCAGGGGGCTGGGTACCAGGGGAACAACTGGCCTTACTATTAAAGACTGAGGCAAAGAAGGCATTAAGTACCTCAGCCTTTACTTTATCCTTTGTCACTGTTTCCCCCTGCATCTCCAAAGAATGGAGATTCTCCCTAGCCCTCCTTTTGTTGCTAATGTATTTATAGAGACCTTTTTTATTGTCTTTTACGGCAGTAGCCAGGTTAAGTTCTAGTTGGGCTTTGGCCCTTCTAATTTTCTCCCTGCATAACCTCGCGACATCCTTGTAGTCCTCCTTCCCCGCTGGCTTGTCTTTTGGCACATGGGGACAGCCTGCTCCTGCGCCTTTAAGATTTCCTTCTTGAAGAATGGAGGACATTAATGTGAATTTACTGTGAAAGAATAGCACAGTGATAGAGACCAGGGTGGAAAAACAATTGGACATAAACTGAGAGGGCAGTGACATACAACCCTTTGGAGCTCATTTGCATATACTGAACTGCATTTTTGTTGGTGTTGATAAAATGTACTTTCTTATGCAATACATGACATAAAAAAGAAACCATGACTATTACAAGGCCGACTTCCTTTGTGCACCTGCAGGTACATGCGAAAACTTCATGAGCATATACACACAACAATTGATGTCCACCTACCATCTGTTTATTTTTTCCAATTATGATGGTAAACACAACCTTCCAAAAATAAGATCAGCCCTCTGGTCAGACAACCTATGTCTTTACTACACTTTTAAGAAGCTCTGCTTTGTGAAATTGTCTTGCATTAATAAACAAAGCAATGTAATTATGGAGTCTAGGTTACATAAAAAAGAAAACCCCAAACCCCTCATGATTCACCTCCTACTTCATCCCCTCATCCATTTGCTTTACACGAGTCAGCAAGAGCTATTTCCAGAGTGCTGTCAGACACAGCAAAGAAACATTAGCAAATACGCAGTTATTACTATAAACATAAATAATTCTCTGGCTTCCAAATTGGGGCCATGTGGGTACTAGAGGATGAAGATACACACCCTTTCCTTTTTAATTTAATGTCTGGACTCAGACCTAACAACAAAAAATCCAATCCTTGCAGACGTCGATGTTGCAAATATGCTTTGAAGAGTGATGGCAGAACTTAAGATATGAAAAGCCATTGTCCTACAGGTACGTGCAGAGCTCATATTCAAGCTACAGCAGAACACCGAGGTGGCAGCTGCCTTCCAGGTAGAGAACAGGAATTGCTATTGAAATGTTTACTACTCTGAATGCTGCTAGACTGCTTGGCTTTGGCAGACTAATGTTCAGGACCACCACTGCATTACCTAGGTACAGCATTCTGAGCCATAAGGCTGGGAATATGCAGATTTTTAAATTGTATGGTTGGGTTTCTGCATTGCACAGAATACCAATGGAAAAGACTTGTGCTTCTAGGGCACGGATAATTAACATCAAGCTGTAAAAAGCACGCCAGTAATTGCGGGTATCCAGCTGAAGCTTCTCCCGATTATTCTGAAGGATGAAACCACATACCTGTTACCACTGAATTTTTTTAATTCTATCAGGTGGGGTTACTGAAATGCAAACCCATTTGTAACCGCTCYTTTTCTATCTGGAAAGCATTGCTCCAAATTTTTGACGTTTTACAACGACTTCTAARTAAGCTACTCATTCGGTTCATTAGGCTCCCCCCTCCCGCCCCGGAATCGCTTGCAGAAGCCTGAGGAAAAAAAGATACCGAGGAGATCTATTTCTGCTAAGAAAACCTGGCTAAACCCGAAGCGCTTCTTCCCCCCAGAATCCCACCGAATCCCCCCCGGCAGCACGGCTCCCCAGGCGGTGCGCTCTCCCTTGGGCGAGGCAGCGCGCGCCGCCGCTGAGGAGAGGACCCCTAGGCGGCGCCAGGCCCTGCGCCTCCCCCGGTGCCCGCACCGGCAAACGGCTCCAGCCCACAGTTCCCCGGGAAGAGGACGACAACAGCACCCGTGCCAGCACCGCCCGACTTATCGCGGCCACCGCGGGCCGGAGGTCGCGCCCCGGCGAAGTCCCTCCGCACCCGCCCAGCCCCGGCAGGCGCCTCGCCCCGCCCCGCCCGTCGGCTCCCGTAGCGGGGCGAGAGGGTTGGGCGCGGGGCTGCATGGGAGTTGTAGTTGCTTGTGCGCCCGCCGGCGCGCTCCGGCGTTCCGCGGGGGGATGAAAGCTCCCAGCGTGCTTCGCGCGCAGGGAAGGGCGGTCGGGGAAGCAGCGGGGCAAAGAGGGAAGGGACGCGGACTACGTTTCCCAAGGTGCACCGCGGCCGCCGTTGGCCAGGCGGGGCGGGCTGGCGGCGGAACCGGCGCGGCGGTTGAATGCCGGCGGGGAGAGGGGCGCGATGGAGTTGTCATCGCTCGTCAGGAAGCTGGGTAACGGCTCCCCGCGCCCTCTCGGGGCACCGGGCCCGGCTGCCGAGGGGCGCCGCGGCTGTCCCGACCCCTCCGCGGGGCTGTGTGCAGGGGGGCGGCGAGGGGCCTGCCCCCCGCCCGCGTACAGCGCTGCGGGGGTTTCACCTGCGGAACGGGCCCGTCGTTTGCGTGTGGGAGCGCGGCTGCTGGCCTAGGAGGGAGGGAGGCAGGGAGGGAGCGGGGGGCTGCTTCCTTCCTCGGCACTCGCGGAGCGCGGCGGTCCTTGCCCGACCTCCGCTTCCACACGGCCGCCCCTCGGGCCCCTCGGCACTTTCCCGCCTTGTGCTTTTCCACTCCTCTCCCCGCTGCAGAGGTGGAGGGGACCGTGGCACACGGTGACGCTTCCCTAGGAAGTGCCTAAGGCTTTCCCCTTCAGATATGGTGCCTTTCGATTCAATAGGCTTGGGTAGATTTTTGTCCGATTGGTGGGTGTGAGGCAGCTTTCGGTATCCACAGTGTATTGTGGTAGGGGTTTTCAGGATTTAGTTGTGTGCTTCAAGAAAAAGACCATCCTCGTGTTTTACATTTGGAACCAGATTATATCAGTGTATTTTTTAATATTTCACACTTTTACACCGTGCATACTTGATTAGCTTACTGCTGCTGAATGCAGTCATATTTGTCTTCCTGGTAAGCCTAATACTGACAGCATAAAAGCTAGYTTTTTCACAGATCTTTGACAGTATTCTGTTTGTCCAGATAAGAAATAAGTTGTGTCCGATGACTTTATGGGGTTTTTAATCCTTTTTTTTTTTGGGCAGGTCACGAACTGGCAGAGATAAGAGAACGATCTCTGAAGACTATTCTGTTTAAATTAGATCATAACTTGATTTCGTATGCCGATCTGGTCCATGAAAAAGTGCTTTTCCTTAATCTTTTGGAGTGGTTCAACTTTCCAGTTGTACCGATGAAAGAGGAAGTACTAAATTTTGTGAACAGTTTGATCAAGGTGTGACATACTTACATTTATTTATATTTAAACTATATGTCTTTAACATACTAAAGCTAAATAACACTGGATATTATTTGATTTTGTAACTCCTTGTAATGAGATTTTAGAGAAAGACGTGAATAATATAGCCACACGTGTGTAGACAGAAATGAAAACAAATTGAGTGACTTGCAATGGATCAGCGGGATAGCTGAAAAGAATAATTCTTTTCTGGGTTTCTACTTTAGTTCCTCTGCTTCTTTAGTTTCTCATTTAATGTTTAATTTCTTCTTTGGAACATGATTTCAGCTAAGCACTTGCACTGTTCCTGGAAAGTGAAGATTTGAACAATGGTGCAACTTATTTTTAAACAGTTGAGAAAACGTTGCAGAAATTTTGGAGATCTCAGATTCTTACATTCTTGTGTTTTAATCACTAAACAGCAGCTATGCAGAGAAAAAAAATAATCCCATCCTTGATAGTGATGGATGGTCTGAACAAATAAARGCAAAATCTAACTTAATTTTTGATTACAATTCTTTCCTTTCCTCCCCCTGCCGCCCCCCTGACCTTGCCCCCCTCCAAAAGACCTTGGGACTCTTCAGGCTAACTTTGTCAGTTATTTGTCCTAATGTAGCATCCACCTGCTGCCCAGAAAATGATTGGAATTGGTGCAGTGGAATTCTTCTCTCAGCTTCGCCCCAATGTGGATCCAAACTTGCAGGCTATAATTGATGGAATTGTGGATGGACTGTTCTTCCTTCCTGCTGGACTTCCTTCTAGTTCTTTATCAGTATCTTATCAAACTCAGTCTCAGCCATCAGTAGATCAACAAGGTAAATTAAGTATTTTGAAGTATGATTTTTTTAAAATGAAAAAAAAGTAAATGAAAAGCTTCTAGGCTGTGAAAAGTTCAGGTTTTCAGACATAGTAGGCGATTTATTCCTGAGAGATCAGTGAAGTGCATCGTAAGCAGATACTGCCAGAGAAAGTGTGATCTTAGCTAAATCAGATAGTGCCATTCCTTTAATGGAATTCTCTGCACAAGAACAATCCTGTTGTTTGTAATCAGATGTTCTCTGTCYGTTTCTTCAGTGTGTAATAGCTGTTTGCTATAATGTAAAAAGGGCACGACACAGGACATGAACTTCCAAAGACTGCTCTATGGCAGCAAGTGTAGCAACTTTGAACAAATCTGTAATTAAGCCAGTATGCTTTGCTACTTTTCTTTGCATAGTAGACTAACTTCGAGAGAAATGAAAAAGGGGAAGCAGTAAGTGATCCTAGTAGAATGATTATTAGAACTACATTAGTGTTGTATGCACTGTCTGCTTAGTTTTGGATAAGTATTTGTCATAGAAAAATATGTAAACTTTGTTTAAAATTTCATAGTATGTGTGAAGTGCTTCACATATGTGTGAAGTGCTGTTACTTGCTTCTGTAATCTAGTTTATTATCTATCTGTTACAATGATTTACAGTGCCTCTTAGATGTAGTTGAGAAGTAAGCCCATGTGGTTCTCCTCTTCTGCCTTAAAAATTTTAGCACAAAGCATAAAGGAGAAAATTACATACTGTGGAGGTCCCTACTTCATCCTCCTGGTTCTTGTGGGAAGGACACTGCTGTTATACTGCATGGTGTAGTAATGGCCACACCTCTGTCACTCATATGCAATCTCGGAGATAAAAGTAATTTCCCTGTGGTTTTTGCAGCCTGTCTAATGCTTGGAGTTTTTGTTTGCTAGAACTATGTGGTGGCTGTTGATTATTTTTTTATTTTATTTTTATTTTTTTCTTCCTGTGCCCACATAAGGGTTTAGCTAGATTTTTACCTAAGATTGCCACTGTATGGGGAATGATACAATAATCTTTTACATAGGCATTCTTAAACTACATCTTTTTGAAGCTACCCAATTGAAGTATTGTACATAATTCCTACTTATGCTGTAAATTACATACATGTGTGGATTAAAGAATCTTAATGCTTCGTAATAGGAGTGTTATAWTTTTCTTTCTATTTCAACTTCAGTCACTGGGAAAAATTGTAAACTAATAATCTGGGCATTATCTAGTTTGATCCTTTGAACCAAATATTATGTTCTGGAGAGATTGTTTTTAATGTTACATACTTTTTGTATATTTTGTTATACAGTTTGTGTATTGATTATAATTTAATAATACACATATTATATGCAGGGGRACAACTTTTCAGCTGACCTGAAAAGACAGAAGTTTTGATAGAAAAAGGTTTTAAATAGTTAATTTAAAAAGTTAATTTTATTACCATATAGGTAGATTGGAGGAAAACATTTTTTTGGCTGCCAGTTCTCCATCAGGCAATACATTTTTTGTGTAATTGTTCTTCCTATTGCTTGTATGGTATGCTTATATGTATGTATGCTTATATGCACTACTATGCAAAGTAGTGTAAGAAAATGGAAAAAACTTTGCAGTTGCAGAATACGATTGTAAAAAATAGACATTGACACACTCTTTTTACTCCCCTTCTCCACTTCCCTGGTCATCTGAGACTATTTTAAATCTGTTTCCTTAATTGGTTAAAACTCAAGGGCAGAAGGGAGGCAGTTCAGGAAAAGCATGAAGATAAATTGAGTTTTGCTTTTGGTTGTTTTTTTTTTTTTTAGTGTACATTTTTTAAACTTACCCTTTATTTGTTTCAGTTCTACCTCAAGAGGAATTATTCACTGGATATTTTTGTCAAGGTAGAAGTCATCTGCTGCAGTTAGACAYACCTCCCAAAAGAACAGTTGGTATGTGTAGTTATAAAATAAGAATGTGTTAATTACAGGAAGTGCTTAAAGTTGTAAGTTAGATTGAATTCCATTACAAATATTATTATTGACTATTCTTTTTCCTGTTGTTATTCTGTGAAATCTAGTATCACAGAAACTGCAATTATAATGCTTATAAAAATGACGTTCATCTTAATAGGTCTTTCTCTTTTCTAGTAMATAGTTAGCGTAACCCTTTGGAATATGTAAAGTATGTTAAAATATGCTGTAATTTTAAAAATTATTTAAACCGCTAACGCTTTTCAGAAGAACTGTGTTCTGTAATCAAAAGTGGCTGTTTAAGTAAGTACCTTTTTATTTCAACAAAACTTAATCTGAAGTACCTTTTTACTTTTACCTAAACTAGATTAGGTGTTTTAGAAATCTTTACCCTGTATCTAAATGAAAACCAGTGTTACGCTTTTATTTTTTCGTCAGTAAAACAATATGAAATATTTTACTGACAAATACAGACCAATATTATTTTGACAAGTCTTTGTCTGTACTAATATAATAGTAGCAGTTCACAGGAGAGTGTCATATTTAACATACAATATGGTGCTGAGAACTAGATTTTAAAATAGAATTTTGGAGTTACTGTATGTAAATTACCAGATTACTTTTTTTAGCAGTGTATCAGCTATCTTTAGAATTCCACAATAATTATTACAAACTTTAACTTAAAAACGGCTTTAAAGTTATGTTAGTTAAAAAGTTATGTGTCATAACTTAGTAACAACTAGAATTTCTACTGCTTTAAGAGTAAAAGCATGAGGTCAATTTTCCATTTTTAGAGATCATGCTAATAAATATTCTTCAGTAGCAGAACAAAATTACAATTTGATTGAAAGCATGATGTGGGGGATCGAGTACTCTTCCACTAATGCTGTGTTTTCCATTTGCTAAAACTTTCTTCAATAAACGTATTTCATTTTGATTTGAGATGACCTTAATATTTTTTTGCTATTGCTGAAAACTCTCATTACAATCATTTGTGTTTGTGTGAGTCTATATTTAGTAAATGGTATTTCTATTTCAGACAGTATATAGTTCATAATTTTTTGTCTTTGTCATGGAAATATACAGTGTAATACTACTATAAAATTTACCCCAAAATATCTGCTCTCTTTTTTTGCAGTGAAATGCTTGAAATTTTCCACATTTCCTTGGCTAACTCTGACTTCAACAGATAGACATGTTCTTTCATCAAATGAAAGGTACAGTAATAGAAACATTTCAGTTTGCTTGTAGTTTTTATTTTTCTTGGCTAAGGGTGGTTCTAAATTTCTGTCCTTATGCATCATTAGACTGTTCCTGTAAATAACCTAATGCGTTAATTTTTGATAAATGATCGTAAACCCTGCTCTGAAGTTGGGCAGAGCAGATAAAGAATGAGTTGTAATAGGACAGGTTTTCTGTTAGTGTTGCTCTCCATTCTGTGTGTTTAATTCAGAGTACGTTTTTTTTTTGTTCATGACACTTCAGTCTGTCTTCTGAATTTCTCAAGTGGATGAAAGATTTCATTCAGTTAATTTAGAACAAGCTGCAATAAAATCATTATTTATTTTACCRCCCCGGCCACTTGGCAGAGAAATACATACTTTCAGTAGTAGCTTAACTAGGTTTAGGCCAATACGTTTACGTACAATGCCTTATCCAGTCATTGAGTTGTTCAGATCATCTTTCTGCAGTGATTTTTTTTTGTTTTGTTTTTAACTTTCATTTAGAAAAACAGTATTTGAAGTGGCCCAAGGAATAGTTCTGTAGTTGGGATTCCTTCTGTGATAGATTTCTAGCATAGCCAGCAGTGCAGTATCATGGACTGGACTATTTAACATGTCTAGCTGTAAGCTTTCTTGTAATAGGTTTTTGTGTGTGTTTTTTTTTTTTGTTTGTTTGTTGGTTTTTTTTGTTTCCTTTCGAAAGATCTCTGAAGCTGGAAAATCTCTTTAATATTAACTTTTCTTTATACCTGAGTCTAGAAAAAAAGCACTGATCCTTAAAACTGGACATGTTTGATATTTGTATAGTGGTTTCAGAAAGGGTGGTTTCTGAAACAATAAAAACAGAAAAAAGAGAAGTGGAGAAGAATACCAAAAGGTTCTTATTATTTACTAATATTCATGTTAGAGAATAGCTAATAAATTTCTTCCTTTATGTAACTTCCTACATATGTAATTCAAGTGCTTTGAAGTTATATATGAACSTTGGTAATGAAAAAAAACTTTCTTATTGGTAAGAGTTAGATTACTTGCTGTATACCACTGAGATAATTACTAGCTTCACAGGGAATTTCCAGTCTTTCTTATCTTAATTTCAAATTCAGAATCAATAAAGTTATTTCTCCTCTGGGAACTTAATTTTACATGTGGTTTGATAACAGCTGGAATTGAGTCTGTTCTTTAATGTATACAGAATTAGCATAGCTAAGGAATAATTCAAGTTTAAAAATGGTGTGACAATAGAATTACAGCATTTTTTCTTTAGATTCTTCAGTGTTGTGATTATAACTTTCTTGTAAAGATTTGTTCAAGCTAATGATTACTGGTTGGGTTTTTTTCATTTTAATACATATTTAAATATGAACTGCATTTTTAGCTCTTTAAGAAGTAACAACCAAAGTTTAATTTGGAGTACGTGTGAGCTTCTTCAGGATGTGATTATGCAAGATTTTCCTGCTGAGATCTTCCTTCAAAGGCCAAAGATTGTACAGGCAAGAATTCACATAAAGTTTAAGGTTTTTATTGTGCTATGGTATAAGTTTTGGCAAGTAAGAATTGATGTAAATGATACAATTTATTTCTAAACAAAATAGCTACACAGAAGTTCCTTTATGTAAACTCTAGGTGCATAGAAAAGGGGACATTATCTATATATTGTATTTAGAAGGTTATTTGGTTGTAATAACATATTGCTAATCAGTAATGAAGCATGTTGTGAAGTAATACTTTGTTTCTTCTGGATAAGATAGAATTGTGTCATTGTCATACACACACCCTCTAATGGGCTCTCATAATGAAAGTAGTGACCTTGTTGGAAATATAGTGTGGAACTCAGCTTTTTCCTTAGAACTGATAGTCTTCATTCAGTAGGAAATCAGTAGTTAAGCCTATTTATTCTTTGCTGTGATTTTTAAACACTTAAAAAGCATCTGTGAATTATATTTAATGCAAGACTCTTGCTGGCTTGGTTGTTCATGAAGGTGCATTAATGTTCAGCTACTGGTATTGATGGTTTTGTATTTGCAGAGCCTTTTGTCTCTGCTAAACCTGGCTTTTGGAGGAGATGGAAGACATCGGTTGGCTTTGCAGGCTGTGTCATGCCTGCAACAGTTGTGCATCTTCTTGAGAAGCAGACTTAATTTTTACAGAGATCCAAGTTTTTCTTCCACAGAGCAAGGTAGGTATTTTTAAATATTTGAAATASTGTTGTGTTTTTACTACAGGTAAGATTGTCTAAAATGATTTAAAAAAAAAAAAAGCCAACCCACAGCTTTATAGCAAATGTAATCTTGTGAAACTGTTCTGTTAAAAGATGGTGTTCATTACTATTCATGTTAGTAAATATTTTCGGAGTACTTGCATTATTTTAAAATACTTATTCATTTTTACAGTTTCCTGTGATTCTCCATTCATCAACTTTTCCCAGTATCCAACTGTTTGTATGTCAGCAGGAGAGGGATTTTTTGACTAAAACTAAATGAAATCTGTAAAATAAAAGTGGGCAGAGTTTCAGAAAAGTTTTCAAGCTATTAGTGCTTAACARTTTAGTTACTAATTTCATGAGCTATGTTAATTTTCTTTTTTTATTCTGATGGCTGAAAATAGTTTAATCATTGTTTTGGATTTTACAGTCATTAGGGCTATTTCACAATGTTCTTAATGCTTTAAATTTTGTAGATCTAATAGTGTAGATTAGTTATAATGATCTTTCAGTTTCCATTTTGTCAGCTGAATTTAATCAACTTTGTTTCTGTAAATTGGTAGTCTGRTTCTCTTCATAAGATTGCCACTATATTTGGTGTCTTAATAAATGATATTGGCTGTTTCTTTGCTAATTCAGTTATAACATCAACAAATCCAATAGCCTTAGTCAGACACTACATTCGCATTTTTAAAACTCAAGATTTATGATTCAACTGTAAATTTCAGTGGTTTTGCTTAGAAATCGAGTTTCCAAACTCCGCTACTTGCCAGTGATAGGTTGTTCTAGCTCGCCAATATTTACTTGGTGTTTTCCATATCCTACCTCAGTTACTTTTACCATTATTTCACTATGTGGTATCTTTCAGAATAATAGATTCCACTAATGGAAAACATATGATTTGTGTTACATAAAGGCACAGCTTCCCAGAATTCATCTATATCTTACTGTCAAGAAGCAAGAGGTCCTCCTTGTTCTCAGAATCCATCACCTGGAAGTAGTAGCCCTCGGCCATCTGTGGTTGGACGGACAGTTCAGCGTCCTAGAGGAGATGGTCAAGACTGGGATGCAGCATCTTCCAGGTGAATAAAATAGCAAATAACTTACACTTCAATTAAAAAAATATTAATATAGGATTATATCATCAGCTCCTTGTCAGTGTGTGGGATGATGTGAGCGTTTTATTAACCTGTGAAAATTCAAACCATGTTTATGAATTAAACAGTGAGTTCTTTAAGTGGTGTTCGGAATGCAGATCAGTTTTACCTGCCACATTCTGCACCCACCAGCATTTTTAATGGAATCTCTTAGTATCAATTGTTATTGCTTGTGCATATATTTGTAAGATGTAGAAATGCATTTATTCAGACTATTGCTGTAAAGTCAGGGATTTTTCTTTATCTTCAGCAGATGACCCCGTAAGTTCTTATAAGTTGAATGGCCATCCCATAGGTAACAGTGTACAGTATTGTCAAAAATGCTATGCTGTATAAAGATTTCCATTGAAGTCTTTAAACTTTGTTGTTAAATCTGACAACAAATTCCAGTTGTATATCATCTAAAAATTCAACYCCAATATGAAATTTTGAATTGCCTGTATACCCTCAAAATGTTGAGGTTGTTGTTCGTGTATGGTTTTGTTACTCATCTTGACACAACAGACTTAAAGCTGCTGTTCAAGAACCAACGTCTTTTAGTATGTGGGAATTTAAAAGTTCTTGTGAATCCTTACTGTGTGCTTGTTGGTAGTTCTTTTGAGTCTCTGTGGTATATTGGCTTAGTGATTGAGTAACTCTTGGATATTCAAATAGACTGTGATATTACAGATGAGAATAGGTCACGTAGTTAATTGTGAATGCATCTTGAGAGTCTTATACTGAAAGGTTATTTTTATTTAAGTCTAATATATTCATTTTTTATTATGTAACTAATACGGCACTGCAAATGAACTCCAGACTTTATGCATTCTAAGACCTCACTATTCTCCCCAGTTGAACAGTTAACAGTAGCTGGTGTATACTGTGCAAGACATAGGGATGGCCTGGCTATCAGTGTAGTAAGGAAGCCTACGTAAGAGTAAGTAAGCACCAGTTAAGGCCGTGAAGAGACATCTACAAACCAGGGAGTGGTAATTTATTGAAAGTATAAGGCCGTATTATGAGCAGTTCTTGATGGTACACTTTTATCATCTTGCATCCTGTGTGCTGAAGTAGAGTTGCTCACTGCCCATGAATCCCATTTCTTACAAAGATATAATTTAGCYCAGAGACAGCATAAAGAAAAACATGATGTTGAATAGAATATAGGATAGAGGGAAATGACTATAGTGTTGCTCTGACATTGCTGATTTTGATATGGAAGAGCTGCTTTTAGTGAATCTTGTCTTTTTCAACATAATTGTAATATAAATTAATTGTTTATTGCCATTCTATATGTAACTCTTCTTTTTCCTTGTTCTTACATCTTGAGACTCTTCAATCTATCTGTTTGTCTGTTTCAAATTCTGCCTGGAAACTTAACCTTTCCTCTTCTGAATTGTTTTTATGATTGATACCTCTCCTTCCTTACCCTCTGGTAAGTGCAATCAGAACCACTACGTATTGGTGAACTCTTCTATTTTGCTTATAGTCTTCTATCGACCTCTTAAAATCAGTTGGCTTTCAAATTCTTAATTGCTATTCTTTAGACATCTTTTACATTTAGTTAGACAATATAATGTAACACAGTCATGACACAATTCAGTTTCTTCGCTTGTTTAATAATAAAAAAGCAACCAAACAAAAAACAACTGCAAAAGTCGTAGAGGTTTTTGAAGCAATTCAAGATTGCTAAGTGTTGTTTAGGATAAGAAAAAACGTTAAAAAACATTTGTTCTGAGTTGTATTAATTATAATGCTGCCAGTAGAATTAGATTATTTTTGAAAGCATTTGGAAAAGAATAAAATTACGAACTATATATAGAGCTCATAATTTTAAATAATTATTTACATAATATAATAACTATATGTATATTTTGTAATATATACATGGTTGCACTTACGGCTTTCTTAAACAGAAAATATTCCCTTGTCCTACAGTGGACAAAGAAGTCCTACAGGCTTAAACATAGGGCACACTTACTTAATTTTCCTTCTAAGGATTCTTGTAGCTAGCCACATAGAATGGTTTTAATGTATTAGGTATAGTTGAGGCTGAAATTTGATTTAGTAAGTGGCCTTGCTTCAAGCAACTGATAGACTTTGTTCATCAAAAATAATGTTCCAAATCAACTGATTTTTCTCTTGTAATATTGTATTAATTGCATGTGTRTTTCTTCCAGTACACATTTCTAAGTGCATTTGAAGATGACAATAAAACAGTAGGCATTCTCTTGTGATGCTACCAGTTCTGACATTTAAAAAAACAACCAAACAAAATCCTCCTCTTCCTGCAACAGTGGTGGATAGCAGAGAAAGATTGGGATGGAAGGAAGGATATGCATTAAGGAAGGAGGATATTAAAATACTTGATGCTATTTTTAACATCTATACATATATGGGTTTTCTCTTTGCAAGAGTTAACTATGTATCTTTTTCTGTTTATTTTGGTTTGTTTCTTTGTTGTTTTAAGTGGAAACAGTACCCAAGCAAATGCAAACTCCAGAATCTCTCTGCATTCCCCACTTGATGTACGACATATTGACCTATCAGATATTGAAAACGAGGACACTTTGGAATTACAGATGAAGCAGCTTAGCCTTCCTCAGTTCTGTGTTTCCATCCTGGAAAATGCAATACCTCTTCTAAGAACAGGTGGGGAAGTTTTGAATTAAGTTTTTCACTTATGTATCCTTCCCATCTTTAGTACAAACCTCTTAAGAAGTTGGTATTATGAGATGAGTACCTCAAATAAATAAGATACAGATGATTACTGATATACTGTAGATATGTATAGCAGTTCTTTTCTAGGGACTTTGTTCAGGTCATAAAGCTTGTATCTTCTGGTTGATTTCCGGAATTGCTGCAGAAGTTTCAAGTTCTTTTTACTGATGGTGGGAAGTAGTGGTAGGAAGAAGTGGGTGTGTGGCGGAAAAATGGTGTGGCTGAATAATTCAATAATTCATCAATTCAAGAAGATGAAAAAATAACCATACCTAACAAAACATGTGGTCTGATCTCTTCGAGCATAGAGTTTTCCTCCCGTTCAAGAAATRATAAACAAAAATTCTGGGAAAAGGTTTGTTTTTATTCTTATGAATGCAGTAACAAATTATAATTATGTATTAAGAAACATAAGTAACAATAGTCTTAATTGCAACTAATGATTTTTATTTTAACTTACAAAGGTTCTAAATTGCAAAGCCTTTTGAAGGACAGTCTTTTTGCTCTTAGGTTGTCTAAAATAGTATTTAGTTGTAAAACAATGTAATTCAAAACAGGTATTGGTAAACATGCTAAGGTTTTCAAATATAGGAGYTGGAAATGTGTATCTGTCTATGACTAGAATACTAAAAGTTGTTTTTTTAATATACCTGTCAACATTTCCTGAACTGGGTAGAGACTTTAACTTATAAAAATTGTTTGAAATATGTATGAAGCTTCCATTTACTGTTGTTTTCATGATTGTTTATAACTTTTTATGACTTTCTGTTCTGTCACAAAATACTAATTTACTTTTGTATTTCATAGTAACATCAGCATTAATCTGTGTCCACACGAAAATTATTCAATCCTCATTTTTTCGTTAATAAACCAAACTAAAATCAATAAAAGTTTTGTTTTCTCCTTTCAGAATAGTGATATTTAAATATTAATTCTTTACAAGCACATTCATGACTTCTGGCATCTTCTCTTTTATTTATAATGTAAAACTGCAGAAAATGTATTTTTTACCTTTCCATTTCTGGTGCATGTCACTTCAAATCTGCAGAGCTAAAATATATTAAATTTTTCCATCTTTCAAGAATCTTTCTTTGCATCTTATCATGGAACTAAAATAGTTCCATTTTCAGAGGAAATTGATCTGTCTTTGTTTCTTTTGCCCTCAGTTTTTTTTACACTTTTTAAATTCTACTAGATCATATTTCTTCTTTCTTCCACTGTACTTTAATGAGACATAGATTGTAAGCAAACTAATATTTTTATCCTGTTCCCATTGATCTGAAATCCTGTGATCTGAAGGCACACTGTGATACTGTGACACAGTGACACACAGTAACACACTGTTTCTCGTGTGGTTATATTTTCTGAATTTTTTTCTTCAGTAAAATCAACAGGCATTTTTACTGAAAATWACAATAAACATTGTTATCACCTTATAGGGTAGATAGGATATAGTGCAGATTTTCTTCTAACTGTTTAAATTACCGGGTAAAGGAAAAACAATGAGCTTACTGTAAAATCTGCTTGCTTGTATTTTACAATATAATGTGTATTTCAACTGAGCTCAAATTCTGTTCCTTGTGGAGATGTTCATTGGAATTTTTCTTCCTTTGTGCTGACCTGTCTTGTGAATGAAGTCACTTCAGAAATCAATAGCAGTGTGGGTTGTGGGTTTTTTGGTTTGTTTTTGGTTTTGTTTTTTTTTTCTGTGATTGATTTTAAGCTAGCATACTTGTCTGAAGTTCAGTGTTAATACTGCATGTCTTAAAGACAATTATTTAAATCTGAACAGCAAAAGATTTGTTTTACATTTATTGTTTATATCTGTCTTACTGTACATTTGGTAGTAACGAACTCTTAGCACATACTAATTGCCACAGGTGTTGGGAAATGAATATTTTGCTGATATATTCATGTAAGAGTATGGCAGAATGAACTTGCATGTCTGTAGATCATGACAGCTACAGCGAAGTGTTGTTGCAGATGTTATGTTTAGTTATTAAAAATATTTTGGAAACTATAACTCAAATTAAAACCACCATTATTTAATACTTGCATTATAATGGAGAAATCTATTAAGTCACCTTTCAAATGTTTTAAGCACAGAAATTTGATTAAGAATTTGCAAAATAATTGTGAAGAGAGAAAAAGTGCTTTTTGCAGTTTCAGGCATATACTCTTCAAATTGACAACGTTTTGCCTAAAATAAATGGGAAACAGCACTTCTGTGAGATAGGAAAAAGCAAGCTTTCAAAAAGTGCCATTCTCTGCCATATGCTCACTCAGAGCAGATCACTTAAGCTGCAAATTGCATAGGCTGTGGTCATTGTCATTAAATGTATAGTCACACACACATACCTTTTTTCCTTAAGTATATCAATAAGGCTTCTACAGTATATAAAATCTACAAAAGATAGAAAAAGTGACAAAGAAATTAATGTTCAATCATAACAAGCAGTAGGGCTTGCTTTTTTTTTTAAAGAGATTTTGAAGGATGCAAAATTTTTATGGGAGTTAAAAAGTAAATTGGAAATTCAATGGTGGTGTGTGACATCCATCCATGGTTTTAAATAGAAACATACCATCAACAAGTAACTAAGCCAACAGTTGCACTAAATGGAGTATTTGGGGGAAACTGTCACTGTATGTTTCCCTAGGATGCCAGATAGTTTTGGCATCCTCTGTTGTATGAGGTTGAAAATATTTGGTCTGGCTCCAGATATTCTGCCTTGTAATTCATGAAACCTTCTAGCCTTTGACTGCTTCTCCTCTATTGTTTCATTATCTGGGGACATTAGGGAGAGGTTTATATATATTTGTAGTAAATGTAAGCTGTAAATGTTTAAGCTTGGGCCAAGTTTCTTTGCGGCCCTGTGTTCAAGCATAAAACTGTACAATGTATATAAGTCACTAATAGACAGACCAGATTAGCCTTGTTATTAAGACATTCTGAGTCAGAAGGAGCAATGAAAATGAATAACTATTAGCCTAAAAACAAGGGGGGAAAATTGTTATGGAGAAAACTACAAGTGGATAAAGTGGGTATTCATCTCCCTGCCTTTAAAAAGAAGATCTCAAACAAAATAACCCAGGAAGAAAGCCACTCCTGCTATACCAAAAATGCAGATTAACAGGAAGAGATAATATTTATGGAAGATCTGTAACCTAGCTGCCTGGGAGGGGGAAATAAGTGACTTTATTCTGAACTTGAAAGAAGTCCAGTAATTGGATTTACAGTTGTAATAAAGTTTATGTAGTACTATAAGATTTAAGGAAATGCAGTCTTTTTTCAAGTGTATGATTKCTTTAGTCTCTTCTATTGTGGTTTTGGCTAGTTGTTGTCTTGTGTGATTCAGAGCTATCGGTGGTTGAGGGCAGTTAGCATTGTACAGGAAAATTAAAATATCAGAATTTCAGATTTGGAATAATCCCTTGTTCAAGATGGTGTTTTCTGAATATCATATCATAATATTGTCCTGGTTTCAGCTGGGATAGAGTTAATTTTCCTCCTAGTAGCTGGTATAGTGCTGTGTTTTGGATTTAGTATGAGAAGAATGTTGATAAGACACTGATGTTTTAGTTGTTGCTAAGTAGTGCTTACACTAGTCAAGGACTTTTCAGCTTCCTGTGCTCTGCCAGGTGCACAAGAAGCTGGGAGGGAGCGTAGCCAGGACAGCTGACTCAAACTGGCCAAAGGGATATTCCATACCATATGGTCTTATGAGGAGCGGCTGAGGGAGCTGGGGTTGTTTAGCCTGGAGAAGAGGAGACTGAGGGGAAGTCTTATCGCTGTCCACAACTACCTGAAAGGAGACTGTTGAGAGGCGGGTATTGGTCTCTTCTCACAAGTAACAAGAGATAGGACGAGAGGAAATGGCCTCAAGTTGCGCCAGGGGAGGTTTAGATTGGATATTAGGAAAAATTTCTTCACTGAAAGGGTAGTCAAGCAYTGGAACAGGCTGCCCAGGGAAGTGGTGGAGTCACCATCCCTGGAGGYRTTCAAAAAACGTGTGGATGTGGTGCTTCRGGACATGGTTTAGTGGGCATGGGTGCTGGGTTGACTGTTGGACTCGATGATCTTAAAGGTCTTTTCCAACCTTAATGATTCTATGATTCTATGATATGACATTATGCTCAGTGTATAAGCTGGGATGAGTTGGGCAGGGGGCAGCGATCACTGCTCGGGGACTGGCTGGGCATCGGTCGGTGGGTAGTAAGCAATTGCATCATGCATCACTTGCTTTGTATATTTGTCCTGGTTTCGGCTGGGATAGAGTTAAACTTCTTCCTAGTGCTGTCTTTTGGATTTAGTATGAGAAGAATGTTGATAACACACTGATGTTTTTAGTCGTTGCTAAGCAGTTTACCGGTCAAGGACTTTTTGGCTTCCCATGCTCTACCAGGTGCACAAGACACTGGGAGGGAGCATAGCCAGGACAGCTAACCCAACTGGCCAACAGGGGTATTCCGTACTGTATGATGTCATGCTCAGTATATAAATAGGAGGCATGGTCCAGGAAATAGCGATTGCGGCTTGGTCAGTGGGTGGTGAGCAATTGCATTGTKCATCACTCATTTTGTATATTCTACCATTATTATTATTATCCCTTCCTTTTCTGTCCTATTAAACTGTTCTTATCTCAATACACAAATTTTACTTTTTTTTTTTTTTTTTTTTGATTCTCTCCCCCATCTCACTGTGGCGGGGGGAGTGAGCGAGCTGCTGTGTGGTGTTTGGCTGCCTGCCGGGTTAAACCACAACAGTCCTTTTTAGCACCCAGTGTGGGGCACAAAGGGCTGAGATAACGACAGATCTGACCAAAGCATGTTAAGGCAAAAACATGTTTAATAGTCGCTGGTCACAATGTTGATTTATTGGCTCTCAAAGTTGTGGGGCTGGCTCTCAAAGTTGGGTCATGTAATACCTTACTTGCAGTRTATGTTCCCTGTTGTGCTGTTTATCACTGCTCGGAACTGGGTGAAGGTTATCATTTTGCTGCACTGTGTAACACTGTTTTATGATATGATAAAATCATTGGTTATGAGTCTAATCTGGTGTCTGTACTCAGCATTGCCGTCATCTCTGTACCTCAGGAACCACCTCTTAGAAACTATTAAATATGACACTTTTTTCTTCTCGGAGAACGAATTTATGGGGGAGACAGGGTGGCACACTTTCCCCTACTCCTTCACCTTCCCTTCATATCTTCAGAAACGTCTTTTTCTTCTATCCTCTTCGTGAAGCCCTCCACAACAGTTCTTGAGAATTTTGAATATCCTTGGGATGTTCAAACAAGCATGTTCCTATTGCTATGTCTCCTGAATGTGGTTCAGGTCTTGTTTAGGGTTAAACAACTAGTTAGGAGTACCGTCCGGAGATCAACCTCGGCAACAGACACTGCAGCTGTTCCAGCCCCCGCAACAGGCATTGCAGCTATTCCAACCCTGGCGACAGGCACTGCAGCTACCCAAACCCAAGCAACTGTGGCTGAACCAGAGAACCAATCTGTGCCGGTATCAGTGGCCCCTATACAGAAGAAGAAATACACAAGAAAATCAGCTTGTTTAATAAAGGATGAAGATGAACCAGGGCCATCACAACAACAGGAGGAGGAAGAAGAGGCAGAACCCATAAATGAGTTGGTAACCACCTGATCCCTATCCCTGAATGAGCTGCGAGATACGCAAAAGTATTTCAGTCGTTGTCTGGGTAAGCACATTGTCATCTGGCTGCTCCGATGCTGGGATAGCGGGGCCAGTAGCCTGGAATTAGAGGGCAGGGAAGCCAAGCAGCTGGGATCCCTTTCTAGGGAAGGGGGCATTGACAAAGTGATTGGACAAGGGGCACAAGTCCTCAGCCTCTGGAGGCGACTCCTGTCAGGCGTGAAGGATAGGAATCCCCTCAAGGAAGATGTTGTATGTCACCCAGGCAAGTGGACCACCATGGAGAGAGGTATCCAGTACGTGAGGGAATTAGCCATGCTGGAGGTGATTTACAGTGACCTGGACAATGAGCAGTTATCCAAAGATCCAGATGAAGCCAAGTGCACCCAACCCATGTGGCGGAAGTTTGTACGGAGCGCACCAGCATCGTATGCAAACTCATTGGCAATAATGACCTGGAAAGATGGAGAGGAACAAACAGTGGATGAATTGGCTGGCCAACTCCGGCAATATGAAGAAAGTCTCTCTTCCTCTCTGTGGGCCTTCGTCTCTGTTGTGGAGAAACTGTCCGAAAAACTGTGTCGGGAGTTCCATCAACTCAAAGAAGATATATCCTACTCCCCACCTGTACAGACCAGTATCTCAGCCATTAGGAGTAAGCGTACCTCTGCTCAAGAGAGAAGATATCGTGGATACACACCCTGGGGCACCCTGTGGTTTTACTTGCGTGAGAAAGTGGGATGGAAAATCTACCTCAACSCTAGAGGCACAGGTATGTGAGTTGCAAGGAAAAACAATCACAAAAGGGGGTTCTTCCAGAAAAACTTCTGCTCGTTTCCAGTGAGCAGTTCCCCAGGCGGAGCAGAAGACCTGACTCTACTTTCGATCTTAATAAAGGGACTTTTGATTTGCATTCACAGGAAGTGAGTAATGAGTACTATGACCAGGACTAGAGGGGCCCTGCCTCCGGCCAGGAGGAAAGGGACAACCGGGTTTACTGGACTGTGTGGATTCGATGGCCTGGCACATCAGACCCACAGGAGTRTGAGGCTCTCGTAGACACYGGTGCACAGYGTACCCTGATGCCATCAAGCTATGAAGGGGCAGAACCCATCTGTATTTCTGGAGTGACAGGGGGATCCCAAGAGCTGACTGTATTGGAGGCYRAAGTGAGCCTAACCTGGAATGAGTGCAAAAGCACCCCATTGTGACTGGTCCAGAGGCTCTGTGCATCCTTGGCATAGACTACCTCAGGAGAGGGTATTTCAGGGACCCAAAGGGGTACTGGTGGGCTTTTGGGATAGCTGCCTTGGAGAGAGAGGAAATTAAACAGCTGTCTACCTTGCCCAGTCTCTCAGAGGACCCTTCTGTTGTGGGGTTGCTGATGGTCGAAGAACAATGGCTACCACAATGGTGCACCAGCAGCAATATTGCACCAACCAAGACTCCCTGATTCCCATCCATAAGCTGATTTGTCGACTGGAGAGCCAAGGAGTGATCAGCAAGACTCACTCACCCTTTAACAGTCCCATATGGCCAGTGCAAAAGGCTAATGGAGAGTGGAGACTAACAGTGGACTACTGTGGCCTGAACGAAGTCACGCTGCCATTGAGTGCTGCCATGCCAGACATGCTAGAACTTCAATACGAACTGGAGTCGAGGGCAGCCAAGTGGTACGCCACAATTGATATTGCCAATGCGTTCTTCTCAATTCCTTTGGCAGCAGAGTGCAGGCTTTCAGTTGCTTTCAGTTGGAGAGGCATCCAGTACACCTGGAATTGACTGCCCCAGGGGTGGAAACACAGCCCCACCATTTGTCATGGACTGATTCCACCACACCGGAACATGGTGAGGCTCCAGAACACCTGCAATACATTGATGACATCATCATATGGGGCAACACAGCAGAAGAAGTTCTTGAGAAAGGGAAGAAAATAATTCAAATCCTTCTGAAGGCTGGTTTTGCCATAAGACAAAATGTCAAGGGGCCTGCACAGGAGATCCAGTTTTTAGGAATAAAATGGCAAGATGGACGTCGTCAGATCCCAATGGATGTGATCAACAAGGTAACAGCCATGTCTCCACCAACTATCAAAAAGGAAACAAGCTTTCTTAGGCGTTCTGCGGTTTTGGAGAATGCATATTCCAGACTACAACCTGATTGTAAGCCCTCTCTATCAGGTGATTCAGAAGAATAACGATTTCAAATGGGGCCCTGAGCAACAACAAGCCTTTGAGCAAATTAAATGGGAGATAGTTCAGGCAGTAGCCCTTGGGCCAGTCCGGGCAGGACAAGATGTAAAGAATGTGCTCTACACCGCAGCYRGGGAGAATGGTCCTACCTGGAGCCTCTGGCAGAAAGCACCAGGGGAGACTCAAGGTCGATCCTTAGGGTTTCGGAGTCGGGGATACASAGGATCCGAGGCCCGCTATATTCCAACTGAGAAAGAGATACTGGCAGCGTATGAAGGGGTTTAAGCTGCTTTGGAAGTGATTGATACTGAAGCACAGCTCCTTTTGGCACCCCGAATAGAATCGGACAAGCACAGCAATAATGGAACCAGAACTGGCTTCAGGATGCAAGAATCCAACACCACACACCATCTTTCCTGCCCTGAAAGGCTGTTATGACAGATGGAGCCCAAAGCTGTGGACTAAATGAACTCAATGGACATTTTAGATGCATGGCCCATAGACTAAGGGAATGATAACTGTGTGTATATATCAAAAGGCAAGAAAAGTGGTGGTAATTAATTGGAATGTATTGGAGAATGTGAGACCTGGGCAGGACATAGATGGTATAGAATAAGGGGTGGATACTGCCCTGGTTTCAGCTGGGTTAGAGTTAAATTTCTTCCTRGTGCYGTGTTTTGGATTTAGTGTGAGAAGAATGTTGATAACACACTGATATTTTCAATTTTTGCTAAATAGTCTACTAGTTAAGGACTTTTTAGCTTCCTATGCTCTGCCGGGTGCACAAGGAGCTGAGAGGGAGCATAGCCAGGACAGCTAACCCAACTGGCCAATGGGGTATTCCATACCATATGACGTCATGCTCAGTATAAAAACTAGGAGGCGTGGTCCCAGAAGCAGGGATCACGGCTTGGTTATTGGTCAGCGGGTGGTGAGCAATTGCATTGTGCATCACTCATTTTGTATATTCTATCATCATTATTGTTATTATCATTATTATCCCTTCCTTTTCTCTTCTATTAAACTGTCCTTTTCTCAATCC